>DWMZ01001810.1:0-15430 GCA_018249855.1 Eueides tales michaeli
ATATATATATATATATTATATATATATATATATATATATATACATATATATATATATATATATATTTATATATATATATATATATATACATATATATATATATATATATATATACGAGAAACGGATGCCTCCAAAAATGAGACCAGTGACTTAACACTAGGTTCCCAGGTTCCCTTTGCTTACGTTACTAGGTACAGGACCATAGGTCTATGTGATTCTATTTTAAAGGAACAGGAAAAAATAATAAGCAAATTTGTAAGGAAGGGGTTTTAGAAAAATGTTTACTGATCGATTTACCTTTTGGCTTTGAAACTGTGGTGCAGTGAACGTGATTTGCGCTTTGTAAGTATTTTGGTTTTTTTTTCCTTTTCTCGCTCTGGTAAGCAATGTTTGAACATAGAGTTCCGCTACTCAACTCGACATCTCACGAATATTGTGTAAACTAAGGTTCCTTAGGTTCCCTCTATGCCGGAAATGTCAGAAGTTATTTTTATACCTTCCTCAATATAGTAAAGCATTGATTTTTAAACGCACAGATTATATATAGAGTTCTTTTTTAACATAAAAACACTGATATTGTATAAAAATAAATAAACGGCCGTTACTGAACATTATAATACAAATTACCCAGCCAGTAAAGTAAAAAAATATATATATTTTCCTTAAAAAAAACGTCAAACGTAATAAAAACAGAAGGTGTTATCTAAAATAACATTTTAATGAAATTGCACCTGTACTGCGAGCTGATTTCCTTCATGTTTCTTTTCACCCCCTACCCCTAAGAGCTAAGGGCGACACCCCTCAGTATACCGAGGGTGTTTCATACTATACTTTACAGCGTCCATAAAAACGTCATAAGCCCACGATTCGTGCGGTTCTGATAAGAATTTATTTGGATTAGACGCTGATGACGTTTATATAGCACTAGTGATCTGCCCGCGGCTTCGTCCGCTTGAATTACAATACATTATTTACTAATTTCATCTACTTTCTTGTTCTAATAACATTATCACTTAAGACCAAATCAATACATGGACAACGAAAATTTCAACTTGATGGATAAAAACTTTGTAACAATTTTGTCGAAGATTAACAGTTATTGTTTTGCATTTCTTTGCATGTGTGTATTTTTATTGGAAAATCGTTATCAGGTTTCTTTTTGATTATTTATTGAAAACTAAATATAATATAGTTTTTCCAGTATTCAGTGTGAGTAGGTTACATTTGAACCATTTGGTTACCCAAACCATACCTTGCTTGCCCTTTCTCTGATACTAGTCCAGGTATTACAATTACTGAGGCAAAACGCGGTATTGAGTTCCATTGTGTGGCAAAAACCGGCGCCTCAATTCAGTGGAAAGTGCGTAACAGTGTTTTAATGGTAACGGAGTGTCTGACATTAGGCTCTTAGGTTCCCTTTGCCTGAATGAAAAAATGAACACACTCAATTTAAAAACAAAAATACTAAATGTAAAAACATATAAAAATTTGAACGAAGCAGGATTTGAACCCGCGCCTTTCGGGAACCGTCCAAGCGCTCTCACCAAGCTCCGTCGAAACTTTTATACGCTTGTTACAACTTATTTATATTGTTAACATCTCTGTAAGGAGATTGTTACAAATTTCCGCTACCCAAAGACAATTCGTTAGAATTATCGATTGGCAAGAGATAATGCTAATTATCTTTTTTTAGTGTAGAATAACGCTTCAAAAATAGTAAAAATAATGGGGACACTCGTTCCATTTTATAACTTTCCACACTGATTTTGACAGATTCCATATATAGACATGTATTTTAATAAGTACATATAACTCTTGTACATTTTATTACTACACAGGTCTTGTTTAATTAAGTTGTGTATATAAATTAATATGAAAAACTTAATTAAAAACTTACAAATACTTAGTTTCTATTCATAAACGTGAGTAATTTAAGCGAGTGAATGAGGAACGCGTTTAATTAACATAATATAAAAAGTAATTCTAGAAGAGCGTACACTGCAGTACAGTGTAGCTACAGTAACATTAAAATGTGCAGTGTATGGTTAGTTATATATACATATATAATATAAAAGGTACAAGCGTAGGATTGTAAACGGTTGTGGGTTCCATCCCCACTCCAAGAAGTGAAATATTGCATATTTTCAATTTCGATGCGATGCGATGGAAACCTAGTGTTAAGACACTCCGTTCCACTTCCCTTCTCCACTTTCCGCCGAATTTGAGGCAATGCGTGTCGAGTAACGGAATTCAACGCTGCTTTTTTGCCTTATTACCAGAGCGAAAAATTGAAACATCAATTATTTAAATTGAAAATATTAAATATTTCATTTCCTCGAGTGAGGATCGAACCCACAACCTGTCGATTGCAGTCACACGCTGGTGCCGCTGCGCCACGACAGGTATTTAATAAATACGTAGTATATGTACATATATATGAAATAGTTCTTTATTTATCACTCAATTTATACACATTGGTGTTTAAATTGAGTGATAAATAAAAGCACACAAGGCAAAGCGTGGCGTAAAGCTCCGCCACTCGACACGTAGTGACTCAAATTCAGCTAAAAGTGAGTAACGAAATGGTGTCTTAACACCAGGTTCCCAAGTTCCCTCCGCCCACGCCGCTATATAGCGCGAAGCTAATAAATTAACCGTATAATAGCAATGGTAAGAAAAGTAACCACATTTACGATGTAGTTACATCTGGCCTGCTATACAAAGTTGGTTGTGAACAAGCTAATTATAAATTTATGTTTTGCATGTTTTTGTGCTTACTTCAATGCATTTTTCTCAACGAGCTAAACAACTGTGGCTCGCTGTGGCATTTTTATATATATATTTTTGTGGAAATAAAAAATCCTTTTATATATATTTTTAATTAGTTAAATTTGTTTTTCATCATTCATGTCAGTTGCCTTCGGTAGTTTACATACAGTTTACTAACAACGTATGCGTAAATTTTTATGATATCAAAATTAATTTTTCCTTTTTTTTCTTTTCAGCTTCACACTGTATCCCGCACATAGCAGGGCAAGCAGAGGGAACTTGGTAGAATAGTGTTAAGACACTCCGTTCACTTCCGTTTCCCACTTTCCGCCAAATTTTAGTCATTGCGTGTTACCAGACCGAAGAAATGAAAACATTAAATAATGAATTTGAAAATATTAAATATTTCATTTCCTCGAGAGGGATCGAACCCCAAACCTGTCGGTTTCAGTCACACCCTTGTGTCTCTGCGCTACGACAGGCCTCAAATTATTTCTTCAATTGGAAATAAGTCAATACAATTTAACTTTTTTTTCATGTTTCTTCTTTTTTTTGATATTCCAAATTCTGGAATTTTACCTTACTTATGTTTAGCGTTATATTTCAATAAAAAAATGTACAAAGTGCACTTGTTCAATTCTTTGAAAGGTACTGTGAATTATATATGAAGTTATTCATAAACATTTTAATTTTCAACCCACTACTGTGTGTACATTAATGCATTGATGACTGCACAGACAGTACAATTATTGTGAATCTATATTAAAAATGTTTTTTTGATTGGAATTTCGATTCCGCATCGTCGATGTCTATGCATGATTTTGCAACTGAATTCTTTTGGTCAAAAAAAACAACGCTTTTTCGTTAAAATTATTACTTAAAGTAAAAAGATTCCTTTTATTTAGTATTGTTAATTGGGAAAATAAATTAGCTTTTAAGCTCGGTGAGTCGATAAAAGAATACAATCTAAATAACATCACTTGTAAGGCAGTGTTACTGTACAAACATATTTATGTCCTAAACACCCGTCAATTAATTTCTTGTTCTAATAATTAATAACAATTGTCACTTTTAAGACAATATCTATACATTAAAAACTAAATGTGATTAAGCATTTTGTAGTAATTTCGTCGAAGTAACTATTCTAACCAGTAAATGTTGAAGGAAAGTCGCCAAAACGCGTACAAACGCACAGACAATCATACAAATAGACAAACATTAAAAAAAACCCTATCACATTGATAAACATCTCTTATAGGAGTTATTATGATATAAGTTCCATGTACATACAGTAATCGGTTACAAATTCATTATAATTATATGTAGATATAGGTTTAGAAAAGTACTGTACTGACGCCGACGATATGCATAATAAGTGCAGGAAGTATTAAATTTAATTCCGCAATTCCTGCCCTACTTTGAAACGTTGCGTGTTGAGGTAATAAAATAAATCTTTCCCCCCGTGCGGGGATTGGACCCACAACCAATGGGTTTTCTGGGACTATCCAAGCAGTACCATTGTAACCTCTACTTATCAATACTTATGTTTTTTCAAGTTTCACGCTGTATTTCCAAATAGTATATTAGGAAAAGGAACTTAGTCGCAAGACACTGTTCCCAATAGAACACTTCTGTTTCTGCCTGCGTTATTTATGAAGTAGCGAAGTACAACGCCACGTTTTGCGGTTTACTTAGCCATATTTATTTAATAAAATAAATATAAGTAAGAGAATTCTCTACATTTTTATATAATTGTAGATAATTCTCTTGATATGTGATATAGTGAGAAAATTATCTACAATTGTATAAAAATAATCCTGTTTTACTTTATATAATTATTCAAAAATCCTATTTAACAAAAGCCTGTTTTAAATTGAGTAATTTCTGTTGAGTACATGTATTAGGATTTTGATTACGCCATTACAATGCAAGGGTTTGCAAATTTTTGGGGGCAGACCTTGCTAGGGGATATTATGGCGGTAACGTTTATATAATAAATCGTTTTAGACAGTTAGTTATAAGTAGTAAGTTTGTTTAAGCTTTAAGTTGTATTTACGGTGCAAATAAGTACTTTAGCCAAGCTCTCTTTATGTAGAAAATGCAGGTGTGAAATAATACATATTTGTATAACATCTCAATTTCTTCCCGATATTTAATTTTGTGCGTAATAAAAGAGAAAATTTAAAAGTTAAAAAGAAGTAAAAAGAATTTTACAGCTTACCTTTGTATCAACATCATGAAAAGGGACAGCGAACCAAGGTTTCCCAGTCAAGCTTCTTCTGAAACCGGCTTCTCTTTCCACAGGACCTTCAGGAGTCCCCACGTGAGCCCACAGCACCACCTCCACAACCTTCAACCTCGGATGCACCCGCTTATAAACCTCTTCCAAACGTACCCCGAAATCATCACTAGTATCACTTATATTGGCAAAAGAGAAGTATATTCCACACACAGCACCCTCCCCATCTTCAACGCAGTCAGTCAGCGCCTCCAAAGTAGGTATATTCTCAAATTTTCCATTTTGCGTCCCAGGTGCATCGCATTTGACAAGGACGCGGCCGAAAAGTTTTTCGCGCCAATCCATTTTTGTTGTTTTTTTTTTTTAATTTAAAATTCCGAGCACGTCTTACATTTTTTACATACAGCCCGATTGTTTATTTTCTGTGTTCGCTGCGACTGGTTTGGTTTATTTGTTTGGTTTAACACTACGCGCGACTAAAATACGTAAGTAATTATTAGATTACAATAAGTTTAAACTGTTGAATATAAGGGGAATTTGCTTAAAATTATTGTAAGTTTTATTCTCCTTTAAAAATCAACACCTTTTAATACCTGTCTACTATAAAAATAATAATAATTGATTTTTTTTTTATACTACTTACATAAATTATTTATTTAATCACAAAAAATGATTCAAGCAAATCACAATTATTTTAAGTTATAACTTTAAAATTGTACGCCAAATAAGTTTTATATTTAAAATGGAGCACACGCTGAGCAACGCCCGAACACCCTCGTAAACAAAGACCGACTGGAGGTGGGAGGGAAAATGAGGGAACCCTTCGTCATAGATCAACGGAGTGTAACTAACTGCTAACATATTTTAAAAAGTAAAAACTTTGATGTTGTCACGATAATTGTTATTTAGGGAATTATTGAGTTGGAGTTGACCCAACTGTAAGCATTGATTAAATAAACTGTTAGCCTGGTAGGGTGTGTAAAAGAATATTAATTTTTATTTCAGGTTCATTAACATGAAATTTTTCTTCATCTAAATGACAATATCTTATTTTTTTTTTAATAAAGTAGACGCGATAATTTGATTTTCACCAGAGAAAATTAAATATTTAATATATTCGCTCTAGTAACGTGAAGCGTGGCGTTGAGTTCCGCCACTCAATACGCAATACATCAATCGGTGAAAAGTGAAAAATGGAAATGTTTTATGGGAACGCGGTGTTTTAACATCTGGTTCTCAATTTCAATCTGCCTCTCACACTATGTGGCGGTGAATCAAAAAAATATTAAATAAACCTCTACCCTTGACCACGGACTGCTGTAATGTGTACGAAAGGTCAGCTATCCAAAAAATACATTTTTTACTTTATGTTATTTTAAATTTAATGTAGTTAAATTTATTTCTTTTAAAATACACAATGATCACGAACATCAAAGATCTTATTAAGTAAAATTACTATCCGCCCAAATCAAATGCACTTTAGGCATTACATGTATAACACAAAATAAGAATCATAATCTATGACAGTCTCTCATATCTCACATAGAGTTTAGATTGCAAAAGGCTTGAATTAATTCACCGAGTCGAAACAATCCGTTGAGGGCATCGCAAGGGCAAAGAGTTTTACGTATATAGATACGTTGCACACTCCATGTTGATGTGGTAGTTCATGCCTCGATCGGTATTTACACCGATACATAATGTTAATGCGATTTTACACGTATTACTTACACTCTTAATGCGATTTGGAATGTTTTTTTTCTATCTGAAGCATTTAGCTGTAGTGAAGCGGTGCAGTGGTAAATTATTTGAAGTTCTGAAAGTTAAGTACTATGTCACTTCTTTTATTTTGAGCACAATTGTTTGGCTTTGACTTTTTTGATAATTTAGAGGCATGTCTTGGCCCAGGGCTTGCGTTTTGGCTCGAAAAAGTAAAATGTTTAATATCTCTCTATTCTATAAAATACTTTTTTGTTCTGTACGATTGTTTTGTATAATAGTTGTTGACGTAGAAAATTGATATTGATTTATCGAGTGCAAGCTGGAGGAAAAGGTGATCGAGAATATCGTGTATTGTGAGGCACTCGCGTGAGAGCCTATAATATGAAAAAAAATGTTGTGATTCTTTAAGAATTTGGATCAAGATGTAAATTGATTTCTTTTTGCTTTTGATAAAGGTGTAGAATTAAGAAGATGATCGTTATATTTTATTGTTTATTGATGTTTTCATTGATTGATACATGTTTTTTCCGGGGATTGGCGAGTGAAGCGAGCAGGGGGGGAGCCACCTAGTTTTTAAATGAAATACTTTATAATAGTATCTTTAGTTTTCGCGATTGTTACACATTTTAAAGGGAAGAATTTTAAACGGATAACGACGCCATAGTTCATTGTGATAATAATATTTTTCCTCAAATACTACAATATGGCTATTAAATTCAAGGGTTTAATACAAGGATTTCAAAAAGGTATATCGGGACCTAGTCTTTCACCAGTTAAATCCTCACCTCCCTGTGGAGAAAATCTTGTTAAATTTAAATAGGTCAAGTAATTAGAATAAACTATTTGGCTTCTTTATAATATTTTTTAACATCCTTTCTTCTTTTATAAAATGCCATAAGTCCTTAGATATAGAAAAAAAATAATTGAAACAAAACAAATTACATTATGAATTATATTTTTATTTACAACATAAAGTTTGGATTAATGCTTTGATGATCATGCACGGAGCGCCATAAACAAACAACAATGTCTTTTTTTATTCTTTATGTATTATTATCATCAGTAATCACTTTTGCTAAACGCTGCATGGCGCACATGGCAAGATATTCAGAGGAAATTTGCGAATCTACTCTCAACGCTACGCTCTGTTCCCTACTTTCCGACGTATTTGAGGTATTGCGTATCATCAGTGCTTTCCTACGTAAAAAATTATTTAAAAACTAAAATTAAGTTCAAGCGTCTGTTTTTTTAAGCTTCACGCTGTATCTCGCTGATAGTAGGGTAAGCAGAGGTAACTTGGAAACATAGTGTTAAGATACTATTCCCATTACGACGCTTTTGTACATCACTTTTCGCCGAAATGAGGCATTATTGAGGCGTTGAATGGCCCAACAACGCGTATTGCCTCGGTATCAAAGCGAGGAAAATTAAAATATTATTAATTTCGAAAATAATGTTGGATCGAATCTTACCTACCTTACCTTACCTATTTACGTTATATAATAATTTATATTTATCCTAATTGAGTTATCATTATCTCTAAGCTTTCAACTAACAGCCACGAAAGAAACGCGATTTATAGAAATTGACAAATAATTATTTATTTTCATGAATGACATATGTAAAAGTTTTAAGGTTTTTATTTCCTTGTATTGTGAGTTCTCACTTCTTGCTTAATTAGACTAAGAATTAGGAAGTATCCAACAGGATTTCACGTAAAATGCATCAATAAAATGCATCAAAAACTATCCATTTTTTTTTTGACTTTGATTTAGATTTTTTTTTACTTTTGTCAGACACTGTAGATTTGGATATTTGATAAGTCCATAAACAAAAAAAAATATCATTTTAATGAATTTTTGAGTGGAAATGTAATAATAATTGTATTAATATTATTTAGAAAATAATTTTAATTAAATAAATAAGGCTTGACTGAGGCACAAGTGTGTGACTGTAACCGACAGGTTGTGGGTTCGATCCCCACTCTAGGAAATGAAATATTTAATATTTTCAATATAAATATTTAATGTTCTCATTTTCTCGCTCTGGTAACAGGGCAAAATGCGGTGTTGAGTTCCGCCACTCAGCACGCAATGCCTCGAATTCTGTGGAAAGTGGGACGGAGTGTCTTAACATCTTCATCTTAACAGATTTCCAAGTTCCCTTTGTCTACCCTGCCTCGTGCGGGATACAACGTGAAGCTGAAAAAAGAAAAAATAAAGGACTTTGCTTTTACAATCTAACAAAGATTTTGTAAAGGTCATCGACAATACTGTAAGAAATAAGTCGGAGCGTTTGAGTATGATTCATATGACAGATTTATGAGAAATCAATAATTGCGCAGTGTAATCGTCTTATCGCCACACACAATGGGCGCCAAAGTTTCTTATTTCATGAAAATGTTTGACTATAATATAAGAACTGTTATAATTAAATATAAATACTTAATTATAATAGTTCTTATAAGATAATTTCAATATTTAATATACGCAAAACATTTATATAAGCACTAAGTATTTGTAACATCTTAGATTAGGCTAATAGTACCTATCTATATTTTCATTTAGGTTATAAGTACTTTTGGTAAATAATTAAATGATATTTTTTATTTAGCTTCGCGCTGTAATCTGCACATGGCAGGGTAGGCAGGGAGAACTTTTTTTTATGGAATAGACAAGGCAAACGAGCGTGCGGGTCAGTTGATAGAGAGTGATCACCGTCGCAGACCACCCCGTGTAAGACCAGGGGAGCTACAGGTGCGTTGCCGGCCTTTTAGGTGGATCCGGCTCTTTCAAGGTACCAATGTCGTATCGACCTGGAAATACTGCCGCGGGTAGGTTATTCCAAAGAAGTGTGGCGCGAAGTGTGTCCAGTTGATATGAATGGTATTTTAGTTTATGACGTACTGTGCGGTTAGAAAAGTCGGCGGCAGGTACCAAACAGTTCTCTCGAACACTCCCCGTGATAAATGCGGTAGAGAACGCACAGGGAACGTCTCTACGCAGAGCCCCTCACAGATCTGTGTCTGTGAATAGTTGTATGCGATCAAATGGTTCAAGCTGATACTGGGGTGCACCAGCCCAAGGGTGAAAACAGTATTCAATATGAGGCCGAACCTGGGCCCTGTACAGGGCCAAACGTTTTTTTAGCGTAAAAGACAGTCTTGCTCTGTTGATGACCCCCAGTTTCTTCGAGGCCAACTTGGGCATGCTTTCCAGATGATCGCGATACTGGCAGTCACTCGAAAAGCTGAGGCCCAATATACTGATGCTGGGTGCGGTATTGATACTGGGTGCGGTATTAAGGGGAGTATTTTCGAAAACTGGTAATATGACAAATGGGGTTTTTTTAGAGGTTTACGCTCAGGCTTGTGTCTTCTGGGGATTGAAGTGAACCTGGTTCTTTTCACCCCATACGGAGACATTCTTGAGGGTTGCCTCAACGGAAAACACAAGCGCATTTCGGCACTGGAGGGCGTTTTAACGAGAAAGATTTGCACGGCCGAAGTATACAGCGTCCACAATGCTAACATCTGCATAACAGTGTATGTTAGAGTCCTCCAACATATCACTGATTTGCAGAAGAAACAGCGTAGGGAACAGCACGTAGCCATGGGAGACGCCAGCGTTCACGGGCATGTATCTGGAGTAGATACCGTCGACAGCGACCTTGATGCTGCGCCCAGAGCCCAATGTAAGGCACTCCATTTTCTTCCCCACTTTCTGCTGAATTTGAGACTAAAATTCGTAGGAATTTTCTTCCACGCGCCATACTCCTGTGGAATGACGTACCCGCGGCAGTATTTCCAGGTACGACATAGGTACCTTTAAAAAGCACGTTTACCTCCACCTAAAAGACCGGCAACGCACCCGTAGCTCCCCTGGTGTTACACGGGGCCGAGGGCGACGGTGATCACTCTCCATCATTTGACCCGTACGCTCGTTTGCCTTGTCTTTTCTATAAAAAAAAAGACGTTGTGTACTGAGAGGCGGAAATCAACACTGCCTTCATGTCCTTTTTTACACCCTTGTATTTGCGCCAAAGCATGTCTTACTTTAGTTAATCATCAGATAATTAAAAAAAATAATGACCAAACAAAACATAAAATTAACTTTTTTTTTTTGGACTATGACAGTATGAGTATGATTAATATCGTTTTATCAATATATTTTTTTAAGTTTTGTTAAACATATCCTGATGTCTCTTTTTACTTAAAAAGTCGTGGTCTAAAACTCAAAACTGTAACTATCGCCTTTCTTTGACAAAATCTTCTCTCTTGCCTATTTTATAATATATGTTTTATAATTTTTATCGATCGTATACGTATGCTCTCCATGCTGCGTGCTCCATAATTTGCGATGTAATTTTGTGAATTACAAGTTTTATAATTGAACTTTCTATTTTTATGTTACTTAATTCAGTTTTTAAGTCTTTTATATGTATAACTAACCAAACTCCGTCGAGTGCTCTCAATTCTACGTGGCATTGGCATATTTAACTGCGCTTAATTGGCACGCCTAAAAGGCGTAAAGTAAGAAACAGAATGGATTTGACTTTGAAGTTAATTTGAGGAATGTTTTGGCGGTTTTGTATTCAAGTTTTCTCAGTAAACGTTTATATATATAATAATTCTTATTAAATAAAATATATTTAATTTTATATTCATCATGATTACGGACGTAATTGATCTATCATCTGATGATGAGTCTCAAAATGATTCGGCATCTAGTTTGCCTGTAGTAAATAATGTGGAACGAAATTCAGATGGTGGTGTAATATTTATAATTTTTGATACTGTTTATTTTTTCATTAAAGTTACTTAAGCAACTTATTAAAATAATTTGTAGATTCTAATACAGAACCATCACCTACAACAAGTGGAAAAAACACAAGTCTCGTAGGAAGTAAAAGAAAAGGAAGAATAAAAAAAAGTAAATCATTTTATATTATATGTAACGGTATCATTTTGTTTCATTAAGTTGCTAAAGTTTTTTATTGAATGTAGCAGATAATTCACACAATGGCGCTATAAGAAAGGATAAAGAAAATAGACAAAATTTTAAAAAGAAACTAGCAGAGGAGAAACAAGCTAGGAGAAATGCAAATAAAATCTATAAACCTGGAGAATGTATGAAGGTATTTTTTTAAAAGTTGCTTGTTTATTTATAAATACTAGATTTTTTTTGGTATCATTCTATGATAAAATTAAAGTTTTAAAAACTTGTATAGGATGTTGTGATTTTAAGTGCATAAAAACCCTGGAAACAAAAACAGTAACAAAAGTTTAATGTAAACTTACTTAATGTAATAGAATTCATCCTATAAATATGCTCTGTAAATAAACTGTCTATCTCAAAAAAGGCTTTTCAATTCCAACCAGTAATTTCTGAGATTTGCCTGTATAACTAAACATATTTCTGAGCAAAATAATATTCAAATAAAAAATATAAAAGGCATATCTGTAACTTTATAGGTGTTTATTTTAATATCTTATTTATATTTACAGTATATGACTATAGAAATGCATCCAACTTTACTCGACTCATGGTTTTGTGCTGATATTCAAAGGGAAGCCAACGCATGTGGAGTAAAAGTTAAATCTACACCCACTATATGCGACCCAGCTTTAGTTTTATGGTCAAGAACTGTTATCCCCACATTGGAGAATAATGAGGGTTGTGTAAGAACTTCTTGTATTTTATTTTTTAAGTTGTACCAAAGACATGTTGGGCACAGGAATACTAAAGTGTGACTTTAAATGGTACAGCCTGTGGGTTTGATCCCTACTTGCACAAATAATATTCTTGTTTCTTTGCCTTGGTAAAATGCTGCATTGTGTTCTGTCACTCAACACGTAATGCCACAAAACTGGTGAACAGGAAAGAGTGTGTTGACATTAGGTTCTCAAGTGTTCTCTGCCTACCCTGCCATCTTTATGATATAGTGTGAAGCTAAAAGAAAGGAATATCTTTTATTTTTGTCAGTGCAATAATGGCGAGTTTGATTACCGTACAGGGGGAGCAATGATTTTCATTTCCACACTGTTAATATAAAAGCCGCAGTATCTAGATAATTGTGTAGTGCTTGGAAATAGAGTAACAAGCCAATGAATTATATTAAAAAACAACAATTATAATACACTGCTGAACCACCCATGGTTTCCACACTTGAGTAAAACTATTTAATTAACTAACACATACAGTAAGGTTGAAGTGTTGTGGCCGCTTTGAAATTAATTATTTTAAACTTTATGGCATTGTGCACTTATGAAGAAAATAATGAAATACAAGTAATAATATTTTGGGTTCCCTTTGTTTACCCTGCTCTATGCGGGATACAGTTTGTTGAAAAAAAACAATTTATTAATTTCTATATTAAATAATTCATCAATTCAGTCATTAGCATGTAAATTTAGTGGGGCCACAACTATACTACAAGGGAACTTGGGAACCTAACGTTTAGACACTACATTCCGGTCCCCACTTTCCGTCAGATTTAAGGCATTGTGTGTTGAACGGCAGAACTCTATGCTTCCCTTTGTCTTATAACCAGAGCAAAGAAATGAAAATGTATTAAAATTTCATTACATTGAATTGCCCTGTACCACGACAGGCCTCAAATTAAAATTGTCATTGTTTTTTTTTAATATTACAGATACAATTAACATCAAAAATAAAATGTGACCACAGTCTATACATCCTTACCATAGACAATGTAGAAGAATTGGTCGCATCCCATAGTCTATCAAAACATATGAGACAAGCTGCGCAGTTGGTTGAATGCAAACTGAGCTTAGTATTGTATGGAGTTAAGGATTATTTTAAGTGAGTATGTTTTTTTTTTAAATTATTATTAATAATCTTAATTTTATGCTACATTATATATGCAGGAAACATAGCAGTTTAGGCAGTGGGAACCTGGGAACCAAATGTTAAGATACTATTATGATTAAGACACTTCTGTTCTCCGTTTCCCATCTAATTCTGAATTTGTGTTGGAGTGGCGAACTAAACATTGAAGTTTTGCCTCGGTAGCAGAGCCTTCCTTGAAGGAGGATCGAACCCAGAACCTATTGCACACCACTCATGCTCCTCGATAGATCGCATAAATAAAAAGCATTTACAATTTAATTTATTAGTTTTAGTTATAAACTAAAATTCACAATTCAAATATTGTTTTTTATTCTTTTATAGAACATCTGGTCGTAAAGCCGCTAGAAACCAAAGATTAATGTCAGAAATTGATTTGGAAAAAGCTATTACAGGTAAGTATCATTTACAATATTTGTTCAAATCCCGATACTAAAAATTTTTTATGAGACACATTTGTTATTTTTAATAAACTTTTAATAAATATTAAAATAATATTCACTTAGGAAAAAAAAATACTGAATTAAAAAATGTAACAGCTTACACTATAAATAGTTAACAACATAAATAAGTTGTAACAAGCGTATAAGAATTTCGACGAAGCTTGGTGATAACGAATGGCTTAGTTGGTCAGAGCGCTTGGACGGTTTCCAAGAGGCGCGGGTTCAAATCCTGCTTCGTTCAAATTTTTATATGTTTTTAAATTTAGTATCTTTCTTTCAAAAGTATTCGTTTTCCAGATTTACTAGTTAGTGCAGATTGTGACACAACTATAGTGAATACACCAAATGAACTGGCGCTGACCATCGTGCAGTTCACCAAAGCTGTAGCTGAGGAACCTTATAAGTATGAATTACTTGATATTACTTAACATACGTATGTATATAAAAATTTTAGTCAAACCACACCTCATGTATACCGTCCAAGCAAGTCGATACAATCACTCGTGGCGTGTGACTGCAAACGTTAAGGGTCGTGGGTACGTTCCCCACTTGAGGAAATGAAAATACTTGTATTATAATACATTACTAATTTTAAAAATGTAAAAATATCAACACATTGGGATTTGAACCCGCGTCTCTTGGAAGCCGTCCAAGCGCTCTGGTCCACTAAGCCACACGTTTCGTGTAATGTATAGTTGTCATTTCTTCTAGTTTCTAGGCAAAACATGACGTTCAGTTCCTTCACTTAACGCTTGTTGGCTCATTCAGTGAAAGTGAAGAACGGAACTGTTTTGTAATGGGAACGGGGTGACTTAACGCTAGGTTCCCAAGTTCCCTCTGTTGACCTTCCCACGTGCGGTATACAACGTGAAGCTGAAAAAAAATCTTTTTTCTTTTACAGAAAAACCAAACAGGCTTTGGACGAACAAGCGGATTTTTATATGCGCGGTGATAACAAGAAATGTGTAGCGATAGACAAAGATGGTAAATATATTTTATATATATAAATTAATATTTGTGTATTTTTGTCATTCTATATCTCTCAAATAATTGGACCGACTTGGATGTGATCTTGGATTATTTTAATCAGTGACCTAAAAACGATTTTGCCTGCTTGAATTGCCCTATTTTATTTTCTAATCTCTCTGCCTACATCGCTAGGGGTATAAGCCATACGTTCTTACCTACGCCGAAATTCTTAAACGCTTGTTACAACTTATTTATGTTGTTAGCATCTCTGTAGGGAGATTTTTATATATATGTATATATATATATATATATATATATATATATATATATATATATATATAAATATATATATATATATATATATATATATATATATATATATATATATATATATATATATATATATATATATATATATA
>DWMZ01001811.1:0-15429 GCA_018249855.1 Eueides tales michaeli
TACGGTCAAATGTGACCCGAAGACCGTTAGCGTAAAAAAATGTATAAGTTGATAAATATAATATATTTTTTAAAAACTGTCAAATATTTACATTGAGCTTACTACTTTGAACAAAGTCATGCCATATCAACTTCTACACCAAAATACTTAAAAAGAAAACTTTGTTTTTATCCTCAAATGGGTCAAAAATGACCCGAGGACCGTATGAAGGTTAAGAGTATTTTGGCTGAAAATTAGTAATAGCCAACTGTAACATAGTTAATTTATTTTATTTGAAACTTAATGCGTACATTTCTACACCTGCCTTATTTAATTTAATTTATGAACTACTTTTTATCCTAGTTATTTTTTGTAGATTCATGCTACTTTCAGCATATAACAGTTTGTACAAAGAGAACTCAAAACGTACTGTTAAAACACTTATTTTATATTACGACACCTTCGTTCTCTACTTTCCATGAAATTTTTGAGGCATTCTGTGTCGAGTGGTGGAATTTAGCACCGTCTTTATTTGCGAGAACTTGAAAATATTGAATGCTTTATTTACACAACACATTTCAAACGCAAGCTTGTTCTTCTGGTCTACGAGGGCCTTGCAATCAAATATATCTATACAATATATATTCACAAAAATATACATTTTTCTTCATAGTTAAATTTTGCAACTAATTTTTAAACGAGTTATATGGAACCGACTCAGTACAAATTTTGCATACTCTTAGCTTATATGACTATAGACGTTTAGATTTTTGGTGTAACTTTATATCTAATATGGTATCGGAAAATTAATTCCTTAAAATATTATAGATATTGCTTTAAATATATTTCAAATATTTTAATATGTTGTTACTCTTAAAAGTTAAAGAAATAGTAGAGGCAGCTTCTTTAAATTGATATAGTATGTTACGGTTTTAAAGTGTATTGAGAAGCGGAACTCAACGCCATGCTTTACAATGCAAACATTGTTATCAGGAAATAAATATAAATTAGTGGCAGAAATGGGCACCAAACCCACAATCTTTGCTTTAAAAGTCCGAATTATCATGAATCATCTTTAGCACTCCATATGTTGTCCATATGTCTTAAATTAAGCCAAAAAGTGAAAATCGAAGTGTCTAAGCACTCAGGGATAATTTATAAAAGAAAATTATTTATAGTGCTGGTCCTGGTTCGTTCTTTGTCAGATTTCTAGGCTATTATAAGAAATATTCTTTTATACGTGATTAGAGCAGTATTTCACTGGAATGAATACTCCTTATTTAGAATACGTATAAACGTATCGTTTACAGCTGTTTTGTAGTAAAATAAAGTTCTGACTGTAAAAATAGAGTCCTTAGTCCAATAATAAAGTTTTTATACAAAAAACTTTTTTATTTACACTTTTAATGACGTGGCGCAGGTGGCGTGTGACTGTAATCGTGACTGATTGTGAATTTGATCCCCACTCAAGGCAAAGCGCGACGCTGAATTTAGCTACTTAAGACGCCATAACTTAAATACGGAAAAAGCGAGGTATAAGGTTCTCAAGATTCCTGGAGTTTTTTTAAAAAAAAGGCGATCAATCTACTTAGAACAGCAGTATGTATATGATCACGTATTGTGAAACATTCAAAAGTAAATTTAATTAATGAGTTATTTGTATACTTTACCTTCAGGTTATATCTTGTATATAGCTCTAGATATGCGGAGGGAAGTTAAAATACTATTGAAACGTTAAAATACTACTTGAAACGTTAAAATACTCTTTTCTTACTTACTTAGCTTTATGCAGTATCCCACACTTAGTAAGGTAGACAGAGGGAACTTGGGAACCTAGTGTTAAAACACTCTGCTCCGTTCTCCACTAGAAATATTAAATATTTCATTTCCTTAAGTGGAAATCGAACCCAACATCTATCCCGTTTACAGATGCACGCTTGTGCCCCTGCGTAACTGGCCTTAAAATGATTAATTACCTAATTTACTAAATTGAAAATCTTGCTTTTCGAACAATGGTCTTAACAAATTATTCCCTATACAATTTAATATTTATACTGAACCCCTTGCTAGAAACCGACACGTATTTACCTATCCAGTAGGGTCAGGCAACAATATACTTCGGTTTGATAATGTATGTAGTATGTACAGAAATACACTGAATAGCGTTAATTCATTGAACGTATAGCATCTGTCGTAACCACTGTGTGTTCTAATTGTTTGAATTATTTGTTACTAGCGACGTAAACGCTCGCCCGCCTATATTTATTGTATAAAACTTTAATACACACTTATTTTTCAGCTACACGCTGTATTTTGTACTTGGTAGAGTAGATGAAGAGAGAACTTGGGAACCTTGTATTAAGACACTTTCATTTCTCACTATCAGACGAATTAGAGGCATTTAACGCTTCGTTTTGCCTTGTTATCAGATCGCTCTGGTAACAAGGTTGGCTTATTAAATGGCGGATGTGAAACGTGTGTGAGAACATATTAAACAAATTATTTCCTCGCGTGAGGATAGAACCCACAACCTGTCACGTTTACAGTCAGACACTTGAGCCTCTGCGCCACGATAGGCTTCAAATATTATTCCTAGTGTAATAATACAACCTGTTTAATATAAGTAGATATAAACTCCCCTAATTACGTTTATCATATAGAGGCGTTATCTAAATATGTATGTACATTAAATATGTATACTGTAACAGAATTAACGTGTATAAGTGATTCTACGAGATCAACGATGTCAAGCTCAATTATCTTTGGATATATATACTTATAAAAATAATATGTAACAACAGCCTGTCGTGGCGCTGCGTGACAGGTTATGGGTTCGATCAGCACTCGAGGAAATGAAATAGTTCATATTTCAAATTAAAATTATGGGTTCCGCCACTCAATATGCAATCCCTCGCATCGTGAAGACATACATCTGTTTGCCATTGGCGTGTAGAGTGGCGGAAGTGAACGCCGTGATTTATTTCGTTACCAGAGCGAATGTAATGAACCTTTTAAATATTTAATTCTCTCGATCAGGTTTACAGTCATACGTTCATCCATTTGTCAGGTGACATATTCTTACATAAGGCATACTTAAATAATTAATATTTAAATATTGAACATCAAATGATCGAACGATATTGATAAAATGCGCACGTTTTGGTTGAGAGAGGTGGTTTGTACACACTATGAATATATTTCAGTTCAGAATATCTAGAGGCCATAGTGGCTCAGTGGCAGAACGGGTCACTTCATGTGGGATAGATGTGCGCTCGGTTCCCACTTGGAGAAATAAAATATTTTCATTTACTAGTTTTTATTGAATATGTTTTTTTATAGTTTTTATATATTTATAAATAGAGTGGTGTGACAATATATTCTATTTAATTTGTCAGTAAATTTTGGAATCATCTGAACTTGACATTACATATATAATATATATAAGATATGTTTTCGCTTATAACCATAAATCTATTCGACTTATAAGAAGATTAAAAGTGGAGCTCGAAGTGGCGCAGAGGCACCAGCGTGAGACCGACAGTATGTGGGTTCAATCCCGAAGAAATAAAAAATAAAAAAAACCTAATTAAACATTTTATATTGCATTCCTTCCTCTTTCCTTCCATTCCTTCGCTCTGGTAACGAGGCACTGCGCGGTGTTGGATTGCGTTCAACTCACAACCTCTTAAGAATTTGCCGGAAAGTAGGGAACGGATGTGGTTTAATGGGAACGGATTGTCTTAACACTAGTTTTCCAAGTTTCCTCTGCCGTCTCTGTTATATGCTTTGGCCCTTTAATTCAAACTACAATTTTAACTACCATTTAAACACATAATGCAATTAAACAAAATTTTGCCAAAATATAAAAAAGATTTTCTTTCAAACAAAATAAACAATAAAATTATCGTTACAAAACAAAACACCATTTTTAAAGAACGACGTTAATAGACGTTTCTCTACTATTTACCTTTCTCCTTCTAGTATAGTATTTAGTAAATGAAAAGAGGCAGTTGGGCTGGACTACTTTAAAAAAAATGGTATAGAAAAAATAGAAAAGATCTCTACCGTACATTAACATAATATTGATAGTAAAATTGACTATCTAAAGAAATTTCGAAAACATAGGGAAAATTTTTGGATAAACTTGTTTGAGTATATAGTTTGACCGCCAGGAAGTACCACATTCAGTAGTATTTTTGTAGTAGTACATTTTTATATCATTGGTAATTATTTATATCTTCCTCTTAAGTTACACAGTTTGTAAAAAATAGTACAATGGCAATAATAATCGTACGTCTAAGCTGTTGACGAATTTTCATTGTTTTTTTAGGTAAGAGCTTGAAATATTTTACTCTGTGATTGAAAAAAGCACAGACGCGATATACCGGTGTATAATGAAATGTAAAACACTAATGCTGAAGACTTTCAGGGCGTTCTCGTGGCGCAGACGCACAACAAGTGTGTGACTGCTAACGCGACAGGTTGTGGGTTTAATATTTTTCTCACGCTCTGGCTCTTATTTCTTGAGATAAAGGTGACTGTCGCTAAGACAAAACAAAGTACGGTGTTTTTTTAACTTCACAATGTATCCCGCACATGGCAGGGCAAGCAGAGGGAACATTAAAATGTTCCCTCTGTGTTAAGGCACTTCCGTTTGCCACTTTACGCCTAATTTAAGGCATTGCTAGTGGGGGAACTCAACACCGCCTTTTATCTTGTTACAAGAGCGAAGTAAGGAAAATATTAAATATTTTATTTAAAAATATAAAATATTTTACATGTTAGAGTGGGCATCGAATCCACAATCCTTCACGCTTACAGTCACACGCTTGCATCCCTACACCACAACCTAATCCTCAACGCGGAGTACGGAGGCAGAAAAAATAGTAAAAAATGATTCTAACGTGGAAAAACAATAATTTCCAATCTAAATCATTTCCAAATTCCAAGCAATGGAATTTGCACCCCTAACTATAAAGTTCTAAAGTCATACCAGCAGGTAGTACAAAATAGAAAAGTGTCTGCCGTAGTGTAAGATGTAACTCCTTGTTACAACTAAGAAAACTTTGCCGTTCGTTAAGCTTTCACAGTTTTAAAGAAATCGTAAATGTATAGAATGTAAGTTTTTATTTCTTTACTCATTTAATTTGAGTAACTTTTTTGTATATTTGATAAAATAGAAGGACTTAGGTATAAAAAAAGATAATTATATATTTTTTCATAAATAACAGCTTTTTGTTCTAATGGAAATAAAAACAGTAGAAAACTAGTGTTAAGACTTTTTTCGTCTAATTTCCGAAACATGATTGTTATTTGTTGGACGGCGGCGTTAGACTCGGCGCTTTGTATTTTTAATAGAGACAGGAAATTATAGAAAATCATTATCTGCGTGGGAATCAAACCCACAACCCTTACTTTAACTGTCACCACGATGCCCTCAACGTGTTGTTATTTTATCTATATGATAGAATTGATATCAATTACTTTGCAAGAAAGTAATGCCACTGAAAGATTACTGCTATTCGTAAAAAAGATAATTTGAGATACTGCATGTTAAGTGGCGGAGTTCAACGCCGCACCATGTTTTACGATTTGATCTCTTATATGTATCTGTAAAGGCCAATGCAAATAAATTGTTTTAAAACCGAATCGAACATGTACCTAATACCTTTGATATATGTCACAAATATTTTCCATTTTTTTTCTACACTAATGTATTACTTATTTATATAAAAATACCTACATTAATATAATAGTCTCGAGTATAGATTTATTTATTCTCACGCAAAATTCATCAATCATGGAATTTGTCTCCTGACAAATACATAATGTGTTAACAAATCGGTAATCTTGCAAAGCGTTATGGAAGGCTTGAGACGTGTGTTATATAAGTAGAATGATATGAATATTTATAGTAGGAATGTTTTTAGGGCCAGTATTATACTGAGCTTAGGTCGTGGGTTCAATCCCCGCTCGAAAAAAATAAATATGTTATATTTTATTTTCTTCGCTCTGGTAATGAAGCAGCGCAGCATTGAGATCCGACACTCAATACGCAATATCTACAAAATTCGACGATAAGTGACAAAGAGTCTTAAAGGGAAAGGAAAAAACCAAGATTCTAAATCGCTGCTATATGCGGTATACAGCGTGAAGCAAACAAGTATATACATATTTTTATGACTGAGCATGGTAGAAGCTTATGAATATTACACATATTTTTTTCATTTATTTATAATCGTTTGAAATGTTACGATACATGCGTGTGGATTGAACCCACTACCTGTCACTTGTCACACGCTTGTGTCCCTGCGCCACGACTATATATAACATATGAAATAATATTAAACAAGTAAATATATGTAATTTAACATAAAATAACATAATTTTGTCTATTATTTTTTTCATTTCCTTACATTTTAATTATTTATCCTAAGTTTAAGGCAACGCGAATTACACGATATTTTGTGGGACTAAACGTCGGGCTTTATTTCAGAATAAATAGTAATAATTCATTTCTCAAAAAAGAAATAAAACCCATGTGTGCTGTACACATATTGCGTTATGAAGGCCTTAAAAGTTTTATAAATATTATGGATATAACAAAATATAAGATATTCTTCATAAGTATTATATGAATGGTCACAGTGTTTCATATGACAGCACTTAAAATAATTTATATAAATAACGTACATTGTTTTATTACCAGACCGAGTAAATAAAAATAATTCGAGTCAGTAACCGAACCCACAACCTCTGCTTATGCAGTAGCATACATAAAGTAAGGGAATCTGGGAAGGCAAGATATTGGATTTACATTTTTCCACCCAGTTTTCGAGACGTTGTTACGGAACTCAACACCGTACGCTATACTGAATAAGATATGCATAAAGCTCAAAAATTCAATTTTCAAGACTTATTTAAAAAATATCCTATAATGGTCTATTTAAACTTAAATAAAGCTCAAAGCTCTGAGCATATGGTAAAGTTGGCGTCACTGTTCAGTGTGCATGAAGTTAATAAAGCTGTCGCAACTTCCCGTGTTCTGTAGTTAAGCTTTCAAATCAGATTATAATATGAGCTTTATAGCCAGTAGAAATATTTTTTCACACTGTTTCCCGCACACAGCATGGTCGGCAGAGGGAACTTGGGAACCCAGTGTCAAAGCACTACTGTCCCATTAAAATACTTCCGTTATTCACTTTCCGTCGCATTCAAGACATTGCGTGTTGAATGGTGAAACTTAACGCCGCGCAAAGAAATTAAGATATTAAATATTTAATTTCCACGAGTGGAGATCGAACCCACAATCTATCGCGCTTACAGTCAATGGCTTGTGGCTCTGCAACCACGATACGTTAGATAGTTTTATTTTAATTTTTAAGTAAAAATTGGACCTCTTACACTATCTACTTTGATGTATGCAATATACAGCATGAAACTATATCACAGTTACGAAGCAGTAATAGAACTTTAAATAAGAAATGAACCTGGGACCTTGTATTTGAAGCAACAAAACCGGAAAATAACCATTATGTACTCGTATGTATATAGTAGTTGAGAACTACAACGCTATGACATGAACTGCTCAGTGCCTTTAAAAGTAAAAAAAAATATATATTATATTTTTATTAACTTTTTTAACAGTGTTGCCACAGAACTGCACTTGGATTTAATTAATGGTAACAATGTCAGTTACGAAGTTGTATAAAAGTACAATTTGCTTTCTCCTTTCTCAATTAGGCATTCCGGTCACTTAAAATTATCTTGATTTCATGTGTTTTAGTGATTTTCATCAGCTGGTCTACTTCTTCATAGATTTTTTTAATTTGCTGGACTGTGCCACCTTGAGTGTGTGATGCATAAACTTGAATAACGGTTCTTAGCTAAACTTAAATTTGGAGCTTGATATAAAATCGAACCATTACGTAGCATGAACTGACTGTGAAGGTGATGGTACTGAGTTTCATTACACGAAAATATATAACCACAATACATTTTCGTGTAATAAGAAACATAATATAAAATCATAAACAAACTTAAATGACATATTTAATGCTTTTATTTCTTCGCTCTGGTAACAAGGTGAAGCGTGACATTGAGTTTCACCACTCAACATGCAATGCCTCAAATTCGGCGGATTGTGGGGAACGGAACGGAGTGTTTAAACACTAGATTTCCAAATTTCCTTTATCTACCCCGCCATGTGCGGGATAAAGCTTAAAAAAATAAGTTAATATATGAACAGTAACCTTGTTCGCGAATATATTGCAATAATATTTCATATTTGGGGATTAAATATTAATTATTGTAGCATCACGTGTCATTTGCATAATAATTTTCGTAATATATTTTATATCAAAAGAAAATTGTTTTCATATATGATATTGACAATATTTGTTCAGAGTGCAAGTTTAACAGCCTTTTATTACGTATCGATATCGCACGAGCTGTAGTTCTTAGATTATTTTAAATACTAAATAACTAAGGAATAAAATTTGAATTATACATTCTTTTACGCTGTATCATGTGCGTGGCAGAGTAGGTAGAGCGATTGGCCATTTTCTCTTTGTTCTTTGATACATTAAATTATTCATGTGGGCATAAATTTTAAAATACACACAAAAACTACTATTTATACTACTATAATATAATTAAAATTTATACTACTATAATATAATTAAAATAGAATTTTTCGCAAAACTCACAAATTCCTTAGGGAAATAACCAATGCTGCGGCTTAAGTGGGAATTTACGGCGATACTGAAAACGTTCAGCTTAGATCTAATTAAATCTCGTCCAGAGGGTGTCATTGAGAAAAACGGTGATAAGAAAATATTTTTGACCTTTTTAATTATTGTCCAGGGATTTGAAGGGGTTTCTTTTACTTTCTTTGGTTGTTTGAGGTCAATAAAATCAAAATTAATATTAATATGCAATAACTGCCTTGAATTATAAATTACTCGACTGTGATGAAGTCCAAAAGGAAAAAAAATATTTAACCCATATATATAATACGTCTGTATGTCTATTATATGTTCCATTGTGACTGTTAAACCAGAAAGAAATTGTTAAATAATACTCAAGTAAATTTATTTGACACCCGGCCTGCCTTCTTTTGTATTATTTGCCTTTAAGTTCTTTCTACGACTTCACCTTTTTTGTCCACTTCACTTGTACTGCCTTCACCTACACTTCAGTTTTAGTGGAAATATTAGTCCGTCAGCGATTTTTTTTGTCTTATTTTGTGTATTTTTTTACTTTAGTTCCTCGTTAATTTATAAATTTGCAAGTTTGACAGTCATATAATAAGCATGGTAAGATACCATTACTTAGAAATGTAGCGTCACCCATAGATTATTATTACAATTAGAAATCTAATATATATTTTTAGGCTTCATTATTTCTTTTAAGTTAGGTTATTATGTACTATCTATATTTGGATCGTTACTTTTCCTACCAAAACATGTTGTTTTTCTAAATAAATATATTTTTGTATTTTCGAGTCTGATGTTAATAACCGAGACTTTTTTACACAGTTATTTGTCCTTATTTTTTAACTATGTGTATTTATTTATGAGCGGAAGTTGGTTGCACGACGCTGATAAGATCCGCCTCGATTGCAATACGTAAATCCAACTGATATTTAAAAAATCTCTTATTATAAATTCTAGGATATTAGTGAACATTGCTCGCTAAAAAATATGAAATTCTGGAATCAGAGCCAAGAACCAAATACAGCAAAATATCATTGACCTAACTCAAGTGTGCACTGATTTGTCCTTTTTGAGTAATCTCTCTCTTTTATTGTTTGTATTAAATACAACTAATTTATAACATTTCGTTACTACTCTATTGCGTTTCTTGCATTCTTGATTTCATGGTTCTATCTCTTTATCTTGTAATCGCAATCCTAATTTATATAATATGAAGTATCTTGAAGCTTCTGAGTTAAAAAATATCAATATTTAATGCCGAGAATTTAACCCTAGAAAGATAATCATATTGTATAGCACGGAAAAGATACTCATGCGTAAAATTGACGCATGTTTTTTAGTTGGTCCTAAGTCGAAGTATATTCATTTATTTCGAACAGTTATAGATTATTATATATTTACACATATATTAGAATAAATCATTACAGCAGGTAATTTATTTATAATTATTTATTTAGAAAAAAAAAACAAAAACTTTAAACTACTGCTTTAAATCAATAAATTCTTAGAACACTTATTGTTTCTAATTTAAACTTATTTTTTACTACAATAATCAGCGATTTTAGTTTAGTTTTTTACCACAGACTCCTTAATATTATCTTCTGATATACCAGGTATTTCATTCGGCAACATATTGTAGATATTATAACGTAAATATCTTTTCAAAGTAGGTTCTTCTAAACGCCTACGAATAAACCATGAAGATAGTTCCGTGCTAAGATTATTCATAATTTTATACGACTTATAGACTTTTCTCCTTTGTTGGTAGCATTGTGGCTTAATTAGGCGCCTTTTTATTATTAGGCGTTTATGCAGGCAATATTAATCATTCCATATAATAAAGCCATATGCCATCTGTTTGTTTTCCTACTACAAGTCATCAGGGAACATATTTGGTCCAATGTATCTACCCCGCCTTTTGTTTGGTTATAATATATAATTGTTTCTGGTTTGCCGGCAGCTTCATTGATGGTACTATCCTCATCACAATAATAAGAAGTAAACCATTTTTGCTGGTTTTGGTTTATATAAGACGAGCCTACGTCGAAACAAAATATTGATGCCCCCACTAGCCTAGAGCGACAATTTTTTAATTCTTCCGGTATCTCGCGTTTATTAGATCGTATGGTTCCCACATTTCTTTACTTATAATGTTCTTAAAGTAAGCTCTTTGCCAAAGGTTGAGGTGGGCCAACTGTCTAAGATTATATTACGACTACTACCATGAAAGGCTTTGAAAATTTCTTTACCTAAAATTCCCCGAGAGGTACGCCGTTGGCATGAGTTCCTTTACCCAAATAAGACATTCTATTTATCATGTACTTAGTGCCACTATCACACATCATGAGGATATTTATGCCATACTTACTTGGCTTATTGACAATTTACATCCTAAATAAAGACACCGCCCTCTAAAGCTAAGTAACTGTTTGTCTATGAGCCCCCGGAGTATAATTGTGTTTGCATTGGTAGATAAATAGATGTCATATTTTTTCTTCTTGTAACTCATCTAGAAACGCTTCATCTATGTCGCTTTGCACATCATCTTCAATTTCGTAGTCCTCTATTTCGCTGTCGCTACCTTCACAGGGAACCTCATCGTCGCTTTGTATAAGAGCAACCAGGATTTGATCTTCGTCCAAGTTTCCACTTCCCATTATCTGCTATATTTGCTTTTATATCAATAAAAATAAAATAATATTATAAGTTACAATATACTGTAATAATAAGCCAAAAAATACTCAAACATCCATACAAATCAAAATCATGAATGTCACGTAAAAGATAATCATGCGTAATTTTGACTCACGTAGTCGTAATATTCCAAAATCGCTTACACTTACCTTATTGACACATATGCCACATTGCAGCTCCTGGCGACCAATGAAATGTCCTGAACGCACAGCTACGGATTCGCACTATTTATAAGGAGAGAACTGTATTTTGGAAACACAATTTGCGTCAATTTTACGCAGACTATCTTTCTAGGGTTAAAAACGTATAACTGCCATGTTTAAGAAAATATTCTTATTTTAAGTAAAAGGGCCAATGCACTTCACAGGGTAGGCAGAGGGAACCTGGGAAACTAGTGTTAAGACACACCGTTCCTATTAAAGCACATCCGTAATGCCGAATTCTTAAAGCGTTGGGAGTTGAGTGGCGGATCTTAACACCAAGTGTGGTCTCTTGCCAGGGTAAGTAATTGAAAATATTTAGTATTTAATTTCCCCGTGGAGGAACAGAATCCATATCCATCCCGTGTGAAGTCACAGGTTCTGCCACTGAGCCGCTATAACTTCTAGATATTTTGAACTGAAATATATTCATTGTATGTACAAACCACTTCTGATAACATGTTTCGCATATATTATAAAACCAAAACGTGCGCATTTTATCAATATCGTTCGTTCATTTTGTGTTCAATATTTAAATATTCCTTACGTAAGCTTCCCTCGCTCTGGTAATCACATATATCACGGCGTTCACTTCCGTCTCTCAACACGCCAATGCCAAACAAATGTATATCAATATTATGAACCTGTAAATGTTGTTTGGTTGAAAGCGCTAATCTCAGAAATAACTGGAGGACAAATAACTCGAGAAATTTTACTTATATTATACATAGAATAGTTTGTGATTTTAAATGTTTGTTTCACTTTCACATCAAAACTACTGAAACGTATTTGGATGAAACTTTGTAATAATATTATACATCAGATAATTAGACAATTATATGTTTTAATATATATGACAATTTATATTTTTAATGAACATGCTATATAGAATCACATTAATCTTGTCAATAAAATCTATCAAAGCTTCTCCCTGTCCATTACTCAGAATTATTTTCAAAGCAATTTTTTTCAGCTTTACATTGTTTCCCGCAGGTGTGGGCGGAGGAAAATGCCTTGTTTAGATACTCCGATTCATTCATCAATTTCCGCCGAATTAGAGTCGTTACGTGTTGAGTGGCGGAACTCAACGCTGCGCTTTACCTCGTCTCCAGAGCAAAGAAATGAAAATATTAAATATTGCATTGGCATCAAACCACAAACAATTAGAACACGCAGTGGTTGCCACAGATGATATACGTTCAATGAATTTCCGCTATTCAGTGTATTTCTGTACATACTACATACATTATCAAACCGAAATATATTGTTGCCTGACCCTACTGGATAGGTAAATACGTGTTGGTTTCTAACAAGAGGTTCAGTATAAATATTTAATTGTATAGGGAATAGTTTATTAAGGTCACTGTTGTAAAAGCTATTTTCAATTGGGGAAATTAATAAATTACGAACATAATAGAGTGTCTTAGGTTAAGACACTCTATTCTGTTTCTAATTAATTATTTTCAATTAAAAAGGCTAGAGTCTCAAGTTCTCTTTTCTGCCATGAACGGGATAGTACAGCGAAGCTAAGTAAGAACAGAGTATTTTAACACTAAGGTTTTACGTTCGCTCCGCATACCCGCTATATGCGGGATATATTAATTAATTACTTATAAGATAAACTATATAAATAATTCATTAATTAAATTTACTTTTAAATGTTTTTGAATTTAAATTTATTCTTTCATATAAGTTTTTAAATTAATTTTGAAAATGTTCTATGTAATCTAAATATGGCACTTTGACAAGTAATTAAATTAAATCTCTGTTGTTTGGTGACAGTATTCTTTACTTGTAGTGAATTCGAATATCATTTAAGGCAAATAAAATATGAAAAAAATCGTAATATAAAATAATGTACATACATACAGTACGTATTACAAACGCGATAGTTGAAAGTGCATTTATATTTGTGATTTTATTTCAATTATTATTTACTACACGCTAAAACACATTTTTTTATTACGTTATGTGTTTAACACACACACACGCACATGCACTGACGCATACGCATCTCACACACACACATATACCTACATACATCTGTCCACACTTGTGGTCACTTATTATCAGATACGTACGTACATTAAAAAAAATGTAAAAAGAGTAATCGCTGAGTAAACTTGAGTTCTCTCCCACAAAATATGTAAATAAAAAACATTTTCTTTGTATAAAATCTTTATTATTACTTACAATTATATTTTCACTGTTAAAATTTTACTTAAGTACGAAACAGATCAATGATCTTCCACAATATAATATTGATCTAAGAAGTAGTCATCGTCATATGGATAGACTGAAAAAAAATATATAGTTTTTTTCAGCTTCACGCTGTATCCTTCACATGGTAGGGCAGACAGAGGGAACTTGGGAACCTCCGTTCAGTTCCCCACTTTTCACCAAAATTGAGGCATTGCGTGTTAAGTGGCGAAACTCAACGCCGCGCTTTGCCTTGTTACCAGAGCGAATAAATGAAAAGATTAAATCTTTAATTTGAAAATATTAAATATTGACTTGCCTCGAGCGGGGCTCGAACCCACAACCTACCGCATACAGTCACACGCTTATCCCTCTGCGCCACGACAAATCTATAAATATAGTTTAATAATGTTAAACTTATAAAGGAGAGAATTTAGCAGTACTGAAAAGAGCGACTGTTTCAAACTAAATATATTTTAATGTTTTAATTGTTTAATTTATAAAAGACACAGCAGACAAAATCAGGATGGTAGTGGATTCTATTTCCACTCTAGGGAGTGATATAAAAACAATTTAACTAGGCCGATCACAAATAATGCACAATAACTCACTTTACAATACCTTAAAGGCATTTTTATTGACGCTGTATCTCGTTTTTGTAGCGTAGGGACAGAAAGAGAAAGTAAGAGAGCTCATTTGGTGTCTAGGTTCTCTATTTTGCATTTTCTGATTGAATCTCTTTCGTGTTCGGTTTTTGAATGCAATGCTTGTTATTTCATAACCAAAGCGCGATGACATGATGATGTGAAACCTAGGTTCCCATGTTCGGCAGAGGGAACTTAGGAACTTAATGTTAGCACTCCGTTCCGTTCCCCATTTTTTTCTTTAATTATTTATTATATTATATGTTATAATTTTATAATACTTACGTAAATATTCAGATAATTCTGTAACGTTGTAGCAGGCTCCCATGTGGACAACTTGCCATACTGTATTATTAAATATATTTAAATAAAATTTTCACTAAAATCCTAGATTGAAGTGATTACACTAATCTAAAGTTTCTTTTACGGATATTGTAATATAATAAAACTGCGCTAAACTTGTGTTACGCGAATTACTTTAAGATATTTATGAATATTGTACTAGTTAACTATTTGTTTAATATATACTCGTATATGAATAAAAGGCAAATTTATTTAAGTCTATATAGTTTGTCAAATGTTAATAAAATATCAATTCAGTTCAAAGGGTTTTCATTTTATTAAAGTTTAAAAATCGGCTTATTAGGACTGGATTTTTTATGACTAATGAATTTTTACCACCAAAAAATATATCAAATTAAAAAAATATATGTTTGGTAAATGGAAAGTGCATTAAATAGCAAGTATAATGTTTACGACAAAAACATTTTATGCAAAATATATTGTTACACATTTATAATTGAACTGTTCTCTTACCTTCATATCTCTCCATGCAATTCACGTAGTCCATAAGACAGTAATTTTTGAACGTATGGTACACGTAATACAAAGTTCTTCCACACAGACTTCCCGTGCTAGAAAATATTTGTAAAATGTAATAAAAAACTGATTGGGTTTCTATTTAAATAACTGACTAATCAATCATCGATATCATTA
>DWMZ01001812.1:0-15428 GCA_018249855.1 Eueides tales michaeli
TTCTCGAGTAACCCGTAACGTGTGCTTGTATCCTTGCGTCACAAGAACCTGCACCTTTATACACTGTCAGATTGATATCAATTTATTTTGGTTAGAAAAATGTGAAATATCAAAGGAAACGGCAATCGCTGCATGGAATTGCAATTTAGACTACCTTGTATACCGGTTCCATGGTGTAATGGTTAGCACTCTGGACTCTGAATCCAGCGATCCGAGTTCAAGTCTCGGTGGAACCTAAGAATTCATTTTGATTTTCATTTTTTGTTTTAACTGTTTTATATGAATATCATACAGTTATTTCAATCATTTTTTTGTTTTATATAAAAGTCTACTTATTTTTTGGTTGATGTACTTAAATACTGATAAGTAAAAAATATTTTAAAAGTAAGCGCATTACTTTAGAAGTGACAAAATGTTGGTGATTCTTTAGATTTTATAAATGGAAAACTGAACGGAGGGATTGATCACAACGCTCTGTACCTTACTTACGCTTACCTTTGACGTTATTTTAAGAAATAAATGTTTAGATTTTAATATTCACCAATATATTATTAACACCAGCGTGCAACTGTAAACACGATAAGGTGTGGGTACGATCCCCAGTCGAGGTAGCGAGTCAAAGTCAACTGGACTGCGTTTTCCACTTGCCGTAGAAATTTGGAAACGGTAAACGAAGTGTGTTTATGGAAACGGAGAGTTTTAAGACTAGGTCGTTGTAATATTAAATTGCTAAAAGAAAATCAAAATAAAACATTCTTAACGTTTATCAAAAATGTATACAAAAAGTTAAAGTAGTATTATTATTTTGTTTTATCTGTTGTCCAAACGATTCAAGTGATTAATGATGATGTCGTGACGTAATTAAATCGTTTGTAATGTAAGGGACAACGAAAATGCTCTCTTAAACGGTTTCATTAAAATAAATTATACTTAAGGCCAGTGCGACTGTTAAAGGGATAAGTTGTGGGTTCGATGCCCACTAATTGAAATAAAGTATTTAATATTTTTATTTCTTAACTCTGTTAAAAATACAAAGCGCGACATCGGGGTTTGCTACTCAACACACAATGCCTCAAATTCGGCAGAAAGCTCCAATGTTCAAATTTCCTCTGCCTACTATGCCTTGTGCTGGATACAGCGTGAAGCTTATTATTTATTTATTATATCGTTAATCTCTGCTCTTGTGACTGTCATTACAAACGTCGGCACTCCTGTAAAGGCGATAATTTTGGATTCGTTTCCGATTTGGGGGAATAAAGTAATTTTACATCTTTCCTCTGGTACCAAGAACAAAGAGAGCATCAAGTTCAATCAGTCAATACGATATGTATTGAAAATTGGGCAGTTCGTGGAGACTGAGTCTGTTAACACTGTTCTCTCTGCCTACGTTTTTATATACAGGATACATAAAGCTAAAACATATTGGGAGTGAATCTTAATGAAAACGGAGAGTCTTAACACTAGGTTCCCTCTGCCTACTCTATCATGTACTTGTTACAGAGCAAAGCTTAAAAAAAAGCCAAAACAGGAAACTTGATCTTCATTTATGATACAAATGAAAAATAGGTTCTATATACTACTTAATACAGGCTCATACAATATAATTTAATTATTTTTTTCTATTTGCCACATATCACAAATGTATAATTCATAGTTAAATGTAGAATTGCATTAAATTAAATATCTCGACTAAATAAAATTAATTTTGAGTCATTTAATATGTAGGTTATACAGCTTTTCTTGGCCATTTTTATAGCGGTCTAAAGCATCGAGTTAATGAAATGTCTATTTAATTTATTTATTTATAATAAGGTTTCCCACACAGCTGTATTGTAGAAGTTTAAATTATACATCCTATCTTATATAAATAAATAATAAAAGATAAAAAACTCAACAAATTAACATAGAACACAATAAGGTAGAGATCTCCTTTTCGGCTAGAGACGTGTGAATTAGAAGATAAAACACACATGCGGGTGCATGTGTGTTTTATCTTCTAATCTGCACATGGCAGAGAAGACAGAGAGAACTTGGGAACCTAGTGTTAAGACACTCCGTTCCACTTTCCGTTCCCCATATCAAAATACGTGATTAATCCGGTTGAATTAAATGTAATCAAATTAATCGCGGATTGATTTCTATACTATTTTGGAGATCCTGACGTGACATTTCGTACACTGTCGTCTACTAGTGTCCACGGACTACTGCAAACTGTTCGAATCGTCAGGTTTTAAATGTATAGAAATCAATATACACGATGAATACGGTTAAATATGTTTCATTTAAAAAAAATACATAGAGACAGGCGTAAGACTTCTGCTAAATTAATAAAAAAACCAGTCAAGTCCAATTCGAACTTTGTGGAACTAAGAATTCCGTACCATTTTCATTATTGTAGGTCAACGGTATAGACAACTTATAAAAGTTTGCGGGAATGTGTACTCTTTTTATATGAAATGAACTACAGTTATAATTTTGCATTAGTTTGTAAATGTTTTTTTTTTCAGTTTCACGCTATATCCCGCATGGCAGGGTAGGCAGAGGGAACTCGGGAACCTAGTGTTAAGACAGTCCGTTCCCCATTTAGTAAATATTATTTTTGTTTTTTATATATATTTCAACTTCTTAGTAGGTCCACCGCAGTGCTGCTTAGGTTTTTATTTTGTTGACGTTGATTTTACTTGATTTTATTTTTCAGTGCTCCATGGGGTCCCCTGAATATTTGATGATGACTTCAGTATGATACCTCCACAAAATCTCAAAATAATGTGTCTTAATAAACGGATAGACGCACAACAAACAGACAGACCAATATTTAATTTCTTTTGGGGTGCAAGCCCCTAAAAATACCTAAATATGAGCATTTTTATTATAGATATGCCAAGAAATTCTTGAAGAAGCCAGATATTTTAAACTTTCCAGTAAAAAGGTCTCAATCTATGTGAATGAATAATGCGCCTTATACAACTTTGAGTATGTTTCCATTGTTGTATTTTCTTAAGAATATGAGATAAAATAAGAAATTATTTGATTCAAAAAGATAATTCTGATAAACGTGTTTGAGCAAGATCATGACAAGTGGATGATCAAGTGGAACTGGTGGGGCCGTTTCCGCATTATCATAAAAATCAAGTATGTATAAGTTTTTCATAAGTAGTTACCATGAAAAATTGATCTCCAAAGAATTTTTATAAACGTTAATTTTAACAATATTTTTTTACATTTAAAATTTTAGGTACTTTTGATTAAATATTAGGAACAAAGATATATTTTTTTAGCACTAACCTTTAACCCCTGTTACTCTCCCTACCCTGCTTTGGGTAAGCAGAGCAACCCTAGTCATATGGCAATGTTACACACTACCCGAATTTCCAACATATTATATGACAGAACTCTACGTTGCTTTTTTCATGTAACTACAGCGAGCTTATTATAATAAGTTATTCCTCGAAGAGGAAATTGTATACAAAACTATTTTTGCGGATATAGTTATACTGTACGCCGTTGTAGTACTACAGAGATTAGTAATTTCATTGAAAAACATTAATTACAAATCTTTTCATGGCAGGTTAGCAGAGAGATCTTGGTAACCTAGTGTTAAAACACTCTGTTTTTGTATACACTTGAGTTCCTCTTTTATTATATGTTCATGTTAATGTTAAGCACTTTGTTTGAACTTGCTGATGTTTAAATGAGGGCAAAAATAAAATCCATAATTTACAAGAAGCGACTTCCTGTTCACCAGCGGCAGCTCTCGTATCGAGAGCTCTGGAGTAGAATTGACTTTTATAACATTGAAAACTTATTTTTCTGCAAGTTTCATTTGATACCTTTTTATTAAGTAAAAATATTTAATTAGATAAAATTAAAGATTGTCTATTTTATAATTAATGCTTAATAAGATGTATTAAGATTAATTGTTCTTGTTTTCTTTTGTTTTTTAAATCTTATATATTTTTACTATTATTGTAGCGACAGTATCTGATTGTCAACGCCACAGTCGTGTGTAAGGATCCAATTCGGGGGAATAGCTTGACAGTGTAATATCATATGTTTTCCTTTATACCAGAGCGAAGAAATAAAACATTAAATATTTAAATTGAAAGTATTAAATATTTCATTTTCTCGACTGGGGATTGAACCCAGTACCTGTCGGTTGAACAGTCACCGCTGTCACGCCAGTACCGCTACGCTACAACGGGCCTGGTAATAAGGCAACGCGCGGCGTTGAGTTCCTCCACTCAACACGCAATGCCTCAAATTCGGCGGAAAGTGGAGAACGGAAGTGGAACGGAGTGTCTTAACACTAGGTTCCCGGGTTCCCTCCTTGCCTTGCGCTGGATACAGCGTGAAGCTAAAAAAAAGGAAAAAAGAATTATATATGTTTTTTTTAATTATTAAACGATCCATCAGGTTTCTTTACAATAGCGGATACAAAAAATATATAAATCTACACAGAACTCAGACCTATCCTCATACATAAGCTAAGCTCATTCACGCGGAAAAATATTTTACTACTTGACATTCAAAATGTCGAAACAGCAAGTCTAAAACCAAAGACACCAGCTCAATATGTTGGAACAATAAAGTAAGGGACATCCGGTCTCAGCTGTGCCATTTCATCTGTATCTAATGTTTAAACGCCATTCGATTTAGTTTTTTTTTTTACTTTTTTGCGTCACGCTATAATCCCGCACATGGCAGAATAGGCAGAGGGGACTTAGGAACCTAGTCTATAACGTTCTGTTCAAATTAAGACATACATACCTCACTTTTTGCTGAATTTAGGAGGCATTTGGTGTTTAATGGTGGAACTAAACGCCGCGTTTTGCCTCGTTACTGGAGCGAACAAATAAAAATATAAGATCTTTCACCTCCTCAAAGGGTGATCGAATCCACAACTTATCGCGTTTACTCTTGTTTAGCATTCAGGCCTCAAGAAATTCTTATTTATTTTTAATTATTTGTTCAAAATTTCTTTAAGCCTAACATCATAGCGGCCACAACTTATCGATCCTACTGTACAGCTAAATTTTTCCACGTATTTCCATGTAATTGTAAAGCCTGCTCGTTACATCCGTGGTGCCAGGCGCCTCACACCATTATCGTTGGATTGTTTTCTTTTGCGTTTTACGTTTATAGCCAGAAGTTGATAATGACAATTTAAAAACTTATACTGTTAAAACACTGTCTCTTTAATGTTTTGGTAGGATTTTCTATATATTTATGTATGTATATTGAATTGTTATTTAAAAACTTAAAGACTTCATTACTTCACTCTGGTAACAAGGAAAGCGCGAATCCTTCAAATTAGGTGGAAAGTGGGGAACGGAACGGAGTGTCTTAACACTAGGTTCCCAAGTTCCCTTTACCTAACCTGCAATGGGCGGAATACAGTGTGAAGCTGAGTGGCAGAACTCCACGCCGCGCTATGCTTTATTACCAGAGAAAAGCAATGAAATATTAAATATTCAATTTGAAAAATCCTCTAGTGGGAATCGACCCACTACCTGTCGCTTACATTTACAAATGTGCTCATTCCCCTGCCAATATAGGCCTCAAAATAATTCAGTCCTTCAAATCGGAAATGAATCGACAGCCTTCGCGCTGCTGCCTTACCACGGCCTCGAACTTTACTAAGTATTAAAATATCGATTCTACGCTCATTAATATAAAATAATAATGAACGTACCAGCTGTATGCGCACGTCTATATAAAAACGTGAGGCTAACACATTAAAAAATACAAGCGCAAAGAATACCGCATTGAGACCGCTATAAAGGTTGCAGTGAATAAAACACAAGAGACGGTAGCGTTTTGGATCAAAACGGAGCTTCATTTTGTTTATTGTTAGATATTTTTCTTATTTTTACTGTATTTAATTCCAGACGCACAAAGAAGTGTTGTGTGACCTGTGTGTGTGTGTGCGTCTGTAGCACCGTAGCTCCTGAATTTTTCGAAAGCTTTTGTCGTTCGTAGCTATGTTGCGATGTTTAATGAAAACTTGATCATTAGTTTAGGCGCTACAAGCACTTTGCCGAGACGAGATAGTGATTTTTTGGATTTTGTAATTTTTTTATTAATTTTGTATTAAGGCAGATAAGCATACTCTATTCTAATTTCTGCCCACTGTCGAGACCTTGGTCATTTAATGACAAATAAATTAAACTGAAGTTAAACCAATTGTTATAAATGTATTAACATAAAAATTTATAGTCATATATATTGAAGTTTTTAAGCTCAGGTGATAATAAAATAATATGTACCATATTATTTTATTATCACCTGAGCATTTAGCTGGTCTGCTGATGGATTCAAGAGTAGACTCGAACTCTTCAGATTACAAAGTTCTATACTAGTAAGCCACAAGAAATATGTTATTTTTTAAAACATGTAAGCGTATGTAAGTATTAAAAACCTTCATATAGACCATTTTCTAATATAATTTAGATAACGCCAAAATGGCAGTAACTATTTATGAGCTATTTATTGGCTACTGTGCCAAAATACTACTAAATTAAGTTATACGTCTTTAATACAGATCATAGAATTTCTGTTGTTATACTTATATATCTTTAGTTGTTCACATTTACTTTAGATTCTCGATATTTAATTAAAATAATCTTCTCAATAGTAAAACAGAACAAAAATTAATATAGAAAACTGAAAACTTTTCCTACTTTAAGCTGTTTTAATGAACACGTCAAGTTAACCGCAAGATCAATTTATTTGAAAGACAGTTTCGAATTAAGCATTCCGTACATTTGTAGTCCGATTGGCAATACATCCACTATTCGCGGCACGTTGAACCAACGGTTTACAAACGATCTGTATTCCTGTATCACGTTTCACGCTCGTTTTGTATCATTATTTGAATTTTTCTCTTTAAAGACTCGATGAAATGAAAATGGATGAGCCAATTGTTTTATCATAAGTGGTAGTCGTGGCGTAGGGGCACAAGCGTGCGACTGTACGACAGATTGTGGGCTCGATACCTACTCGAGGAAATAAAATATTTAATATTTTCAAATTAAATATTCAATGTTTTCATTTCTTCGCTCTGGTAATAAGGCAAAGCGCGGCGTTGAGATCCGCCACTCAACACGCAATGCCTCAAATTCGGTGGAAAGTGGGGAACGGAGTGTCTGAACACTAGGTTTCCAAATTCCCTCTGCCTAGTCTGTCATGAACGGGATACAGTGTGAAGCTGAGTGTGTGTATAAATAATTTCTTATAAAAAAGTATAATTAAGGCTGTTGTGGCGACTGTTAAGGTAACGATTGTGGTTTCAATGTCTATTTGGAGGATATTTTTTTCATTTTCAAGCTCTGGTTATAAAGACAAAGCGCGGAATTCCGCCGCATATTATAAAAATCAACCGGTGTGTGGAAAACAAATATAATTAGGTCCCCCTCTGTACTCTACTATACGTGGAATACAGTGTAAAGCTAAAAAAAAATAAAATATATACATTTTTTTGCTGTAAATTAAAGAAATGTATACAATAATATATAATAAATAAAAATTATATTAAATTTACTGATAAAAATATTATTCTTTATTTTTATAGTAAATAACAACAGAAAATAAATTCCTTAGAATATTTCGCTATATCTTTATATGTACACTTTATAAGCTGTCCCCTGACAACGACCTTTCTTTTGCCAGCTTTCTTTGTGAACAAAATAGTTAAAGAAGAAAAATACATTAAAAATATTACTTTGTTGTTTAATATGTGTTTTTATTTCTAAGTTATTTTTTAATTTATTTATAGCTTTAAAGGCCTGTCGTGGCGCAGCGGCACAAGCGTGTGACTGTAACTGGCAGGTTCTGGGTTCAATTTCCAGTCGAAGAAATGAAATATTTAATATTTTCAATTTAAATATTTAATGTTTCACTTCTTCGCTCTGGTAATAAGGCAAAGTGCGGCGTTGAGTTCCGCCACTCAACACGCAATACCTCAAATTCGGCGGACAGTGGGCAACGGAGTGTCTTAACACTAGGTTCCCGGGATGCCTATCCTGCCTCACGCGGGATGCAGCGTGAAGCTAAAAAAAAATATTATAGCTTTTCGATGTATCTCTAATATAGCAGAGTAGGCATGAAAAGTGTTAAGGAAACTTAGTCTAAGAGCACAACCACTTTACACTGTTTCCGTTTTAGAGCCCAGTTTTCAAGACATTGCGTGTTGGCCAACTGAACGCCGAGCTTTGCCTTCTTATTACAATGACAAAAATAAAACGCATTGCCCCCTGATGAAATAGATCCCAAACCCTTTATAATCAGATTTATCTCTTTCACTTTAAAATTATTATCAAAAAAATATAGATACTAATAAACACTCTTAAAGAACTAACATTGAAAGAATTAATTTATGACATAAAGGGCGGTGTTTAGCTCCACCACGTAGCAAAATTTTATATTGATAATACAAAAACTGTATAAAATGACAAACACTTTTATGATTAATTTAAAGAATTAAAAATATTGAAACACCAATGGGTGCTGATTACACGGTAAAAGTCATAAAAAGCAGAAAAAGCCATGTAAAAATTCACATTTGATTGCGTTAATTATTTATTGCTAAACTGGCTAAATTTTGTGCTATAAGGGACCGTAGCTCTCCATATTTGATATTAAATTCAGCTATTACCTTTTCAGGATCTGAAGATAAATAGTCTCTACAGACGGACAACAAAGGGATATATAGTTATTCCGTTTTTACCTTAGAGGTACGGAACCCTAAAAAAGAATTAGTAGTTACGTTTTTGTTCATTCATAATTGCTTCACCTTCTGTAAGTTTTACAATTAATTGCTATAAATATAAAAGTTGTCATTAAATTAATGGAAGTTTGAAGTATTAATAGATACATACAGTACAGTAGGTAGTAGTAAATATTTCCCTATAAAGACCAAATTTTAAATGGGAGGACAAACTTTTTGATTTATGGCGTAATATGAAAACTTTTACACTCACATTTTACCGCAATATTCAATTTTATTTATGTTAAGGCAGTAAACGATAAGTTTTACTACAATAGCTAAAAGACGAATCAAAATAGTATTCCTGTATATTATATAACTTGCAGAGGGCTACAAATTGTACAAATTTTATCCTCATCTTAGCTTCACGTTGTATACACACACATAGCAGGCTAGGCAGAGAGAACTTGGGAACCTAGTGTTTAGACTCTCCGTTCCTTTCCCCACTTTCCGCCAAATTTGAGGCATTGCATGTTAAGTGGCGGTATTCAACACCGCTCAACTCAACAACTCGACAAATTTATTATTCCGAAAACATAAATATTGAGAAAATGAGATATTTCCGCCACTCAGCAAGCAATGTCACAATTCGGTGGAAAGTGAGAAAGAGAACGGAATACATATACATAGCCGAGAATACCTCTATAATTTAATTCAAATGATATATTTACATAAAATGTACATAAGGTTTACACACAAACACAAACAAGTAATTGAAACTAGGATGGATTTAGGAGAAGGCATTAAAACGATATATATATGTATATGATATAACAATATCATATAATAAAGATACGTAGTTAGAGAAAGGCCTGTTGTGGCACAAGGGCACGAAGGTCTGAGTAAACGTGGCAATGAAAGTGCGGTATTGAGTTGTACTTGGCAAGGTACGAGTAGGCAGAGGGGGTATAGACCTATAGCCTAGTGCTAAATATTCCATTCTAATCCTCACTTTCCACCGAATTTGAGACATTGCGTGTTGAGTGGCGGTACTAACGTCTTATAAGATCGAAGTAATAAAAACATTAAATATTTAATTTGAAAATATTTTATTTTCACGAGGGGGGATCGAACCCACAACCTGTCGCGTTTGCCGTCCTGCTTGTGCTCCTATGCCACGACAGGCCTCTAGTCTTAGTTCCTTTCACTGTAAGTACAAAACAAAAATATATCGCCACTTTTAACTCAATTAAAGTCAAGCATGTATTTCCCGCGGGTCGTCGTAGCTGTTCGTAGCAGATACAACCTTTTTCTGTCTTACATAACTGGCTTTTTGATTGATTTATTTGGGTCTAATTTATTTTTTATCACTTTGTATAAATTAATTTATTTTAGTCTCGTTAAAAAGTGATAAAGTATGTCAGCACTAAATTTAAATTACGAAAATTAATCTAGTTCTATCAAGAAAATATTTTTTATCCGCTTTTGAAACACAATACGCTGCGTTGAATTACGCAAACTAGTCGTGTCTTGACACGACTAGTTTGCCTTTCGGAAAAAGATATTAAATTTAAAAGAAATCTCTCTTTTTCGTAACATACTTATAAAATCAGATAAAGGTATTTTACCACACTGCAAACAACCTATTACTGATATGGAAACTTCATACAAGAAGAATGTTATAAGATTATATAAGAAAAGATCTTATACAATAATTACAAGTAAAATAGTAAGTTGAAAGATGAACAGGACTTTTGAATATGCATCTATAGATAACGAATGCTTATTATTTTAGGTGATTACGATATATTATTTAAGATATGACAATGATAAATTAGAATTGTGTACTTTGTACGTACCTTTTGTGTGGTCAGTCTGGCATAGGCAAAAGCGTGTAAGCGCGAAGAGTTGTTGGTTCGATCCCCAGAGATAATAGTATTTCATATTTTAAAATGCTCGCTTTGGAAGCAATGGAAAACGCAACAGTTCCAGAATTAGGTAGAAGGTAGGTAATGGATGTGTTTTAATGAAAAAGGACATTTTAATTTTCATTATATATATATATATATATATATATATATATATATATATATATATATATATATATATATATATATATATATATATATATATATATATATATATATATATAATAGTTTTTAAATATAATATTACTTAAGAGAGTTATTGTAATCTCCAATACGCTTCGTTACAGCTTACAACAAAATAAATTACTCGAATTTATATACGCAACCGCTACATCGTAATAGTTCATGTTTGTGGCATTTTAAATAAATATAGTAAGTATTTTCTGGTTCTAAAGTTTTGGACTATCTACTCGTATAGTCCTTGTAGATGAGTTGTAAAACTTATAACAAAATTTAAGCCAAATCAGTTTACCCGAAATTAACTACGTATTTGGGTTACACAAAGCACAGTGTCAAATTATAATGGCAGCCGATTCAATTCCCACGTAGGAAAATGAATTATTTCTATTTCCACGCTCTCGTAACAAGGCGTTGAGTTCCAACACTCCACGTGTAATGTTTTCAAACTTAGATAGTATACAGGAAATAGTGTCTTGTCTTTAGATTTTTTCTGCCTACCCTTCAATAAAAAGAACTTAACGTACAGCATAAGACTTACTACTTTCGTAAACAAAATAACATTTTTATTCTTTCTTCTTTTTCTATTCTTTTTATATATCTAATTCTACAGACACAAAACAGTCATAAAATAGATTAAATACCACTCCTAAACAAACGAACAAGTCCTCACGAGGAAAATAAACACCATTTCATAGATACATTATTTTCTAACGGAAAGGCAGTTTGCGCAAGTTATCAATATTTTACAGCATTGCGGAGAACCGGGCTTCCTGTGAAGCAAGCCTGTGCCCTGGTAGCTGGGAAACCTCTCCCAATGGGCATGTTTCGCAAATGAAATTAACTCGCATACTAATTTTGGTAATTAAAGTAATGTTATGATTGTTATATATATTTACATATGTACGTTTTACTATGTTGCATAGTAACCTTAATAAGATTGTAGACAATTACCATATTTGTTATTTTTAGTTTATATATATATATATATATATATATATATATATATATATATATATATATATATATATATATATATATATATATATATATATATATATATATATATATTAATGTTAACACAAGTATGAAGAGCTAGATAGCGTCACATATTCCGTTAGTAAGTAGCTATATATTATTCTATTGCTTTTTAGTTTTGTTCTGCATTCATTGATCACCAACAATGTAAAAAGTATAAGTAAATATTTTCAAATAATATTTATATAACAACACGCAATGCCTCAAATTTGGCCGCAATTGGAGAACAGAATAGTGTCTTAACACATAAAAAAAAGGAACCTGAAAAAAACAAAACAAGGTATAAATATATATATTTAAAATGAACTTTATCATCAAATAAATATTCATAAAAAACCATTCAAGCTAAAAACGTGTGTTCAACCAATAAAATTTAAACTCGCAACGATAATGCGGAACCAGTGCCTGGCACCGCGGCGACCGGCGACCGGTAAGCAAATGTAACGATGCATTTCAATTACATTTCAATATTACGAAACATTATATTTTAACTGTCATTGGAATTCCTTATTTGGTGCTTTTTCAGTGTTTTATGTATTAGACTAAACGTGTCAAGGGTAGAACATACACTTTGTAAACAATTCTGCAAATGTTCCCTTATTTCATTAAGAAGCCACTTGGTAGTTTCACAGAAAAATATTTGATACTAGTTGAAAGGAGAATTTCGATATATTTTAATATTTTTAGCTTTTATTTTAATAAAATAAAATATTATTATCAATATAAAAAGAAGTTAGAGAAGCACAGAATTAGTAGCAAGAGAGACAGGAGAGACTGCAGTTGACTTTCGCCACACAGCATCGATGATACTGGAGGAAAATCACGTATAAAGCATGAGGACCTACTGGAGGACATGTATGAACAAGTTGATGACAGTGGGCGAGATGTAAGAGATATGTAAAGACATAACATTTGGCGCACTGTCCTCTCTTTGTACCCCGCTAGGAATCAACGACAGCGTAGTATATAGCGAAGATTTATAAGTCAGACAAAAACTCATATCTAATTTTGATGCGGAAAAATGAAAATAAAAAAAACCTGATCCAAATTTTCAGCCTAGTTCAAATATAATTTTTCAAAATAAGAAGTTACAAGCATTGTTTTTTGAATGTCAAACAATTTACCACCGCTTCACTTTTTTTATTTTTTTTTTAGCTTCACGCTGTATCCCGCTCGAAGCAAGGTAGGCAGAGGGAACCCAAGTGTTAAGACAGTCCATTCCACTTCCATTCCCCACTATACACAATAATTACTGCCTCAGACCTGAGAAGTACCAGCGCAAGAAACTCAACGAGACATGTCTTTTTTTAATCAAAAGGTTACATAATATTATTGTGTATAGTGGGGAATGGAAGTGGGATGGACTGTCTTAACACTCGGGTTCCCTCTGCCTACCTTGCTTCGAGCGGGATACAGCGTGAAGCTAAAAAAAATAAAAAAGTGACAATGATACATTTGAAATAGCCTGGAGCGAACATTTCAATTCCAAAGCGTGTTATCATTTATAAAATCGTTAATTTGCTAATAACCTTTAACACAATACGATTTACATAAAGCCTCATTCAAATCGATTGACTGATTCAAAAGGTATGGTGCCACAGACAGACAGACAAGTGAAACTCTAAATATCCCTCTTTTTGCTCGGAGACTAAAATAGCATTCATAGAAACGTCTACCTTGCTTGCGGCGCAGCTTATATAAGGAAACAGTATCAATCGAATTACAAATTGTAGAACTGTCAGTATTGGAGAGTGGCGCCTGGCGCGGAATTGGACGAGCTTGTGCGATTAAATTACCATTCAGCTGCATTTAATTTAATTTTAAATGTTCTTGCCGTTTGATCGTACTTATTAAAGTATCGTCAACATTAGTTAACGATATGTAAACTATAAGCAAAAACCTTTTTTTATTATAAATATTATTAACTGATTTACACATTTATCACTTGAAGTGAGCTAATTTTTATTTTTAATGAAATTTTAAATTATATTATAAAATTTACAATTTTTTTTAATATAATTTAAATATAAACATAATAAAGTAAATGTAATACAAAAAGTTATTAAAAATATAATATAAGAAAGTTAAAGTATTTATTTTGCTTTATATTTTGTAAATGTTTGCTGTGTGTTTTATCCTAGCGGGAAAATAAAATAAATCATATCATATTATAAATATTCGTGAAACCTAAAATAAAATCTGTTACTATGATCTAACCCCAGTTAGACCCTCCATTTGCACCACGATGTCATTTAAAGCAATAAATAGAGAAAACAATCATAGAACAGATTAAAAGTATTTTAATATTTTAAACAAAATATCCTTCACATGCCCTGTGATGAAGGCAACTCACGTCAAATAGCAATTTTTAATAAAATATAAGCTAGAAGCAACATCCATTATCGGTCCAACAGTTTGTAATATTTTTAAACACATCATATTTTATATTTAAAAATATAAGTAAACTGAGTAAAAGTAACTAAGAGGCCTGTCGTAGCGCAGTGGCACAAGTGTGACTGTAACCGACAGGTTGTGGGTTCGATCCCCTCGAGGAAATTAAATGTTTAATATTTTCAATTTAAATATTTAATGTTTCATTTCTTCGCTCTGATAATGAAACAAAAGCGCGGCGTTGAATTCCGCCACTTAACACGCAGTGCCTCAAATTTGGCGGAAAGTGGGGAACGGAAGTGAAACGGAATGTCTTAACACTAGGTTCCCAAGTTCCCTCTGCCTACCTTGCCATGTGCAGGGTATAGCATGAAGCTGAGAGAGAGAGAGTAAAATTAACGTTGCATACTCTTTCCTTTTTCTCTGCTTCACGCTGTATCGCACATGGCAGGACACAGCTAAATGGAGCTTAGAAACCTAGTGTTAAGACACTCCGTTCCGTCACACTCGCCGAACTTAAACTCAACGCCGAACGTGCGTACGTTCTCTTTACTACAATACTCGTACAATTCTTAGAAATTATGTGAAATACCCATTAATATATATCCCTGTTCTTTTTATGTCTTAGAGATATTATTGAGATAATATGTAGTCGTAGAGCGATCATACTGTAGTGGAACTGCTACAAGAGCAAATGGATATTTATTGTTGGTCTGATAAGTTAGTTAAGTCCGAATTATCCGTATACCGCAGGATAGTGGAGAACTGAGTGTCGTACGCTTACTCTCTCTATATCTTTGATAATAAGATACAATGAGAAAAGGCAAAAAAAGAAGAAAAATATTTTTGAAATAAATAGCCTCTAAAATTATTTCGAATTCAAAACCACCGCAATAATATACATAGTAAAGCACTTTTACTAAGCAGCTCATTATGTTAATATGTTAGCAAATATAACCGTGATTGCTCAACGACATTTCAGTTTGATTAAATTATAATTTGATTATTTTGTTGACTCAAATCATTAAACTCGAAATTTGACTACTTATTATTGGTGATATAGGTATTGATATATATATATATATATATATATATATATATATATATATATATATATATATATATATATATATATATATATATATATATATATATATATATATATATATATATATATATATATATATATA
>DWMZ01001813.1:0-15427 GCA_018249855.1 Eueides tales michaeli
ATATATATATATATATATATATATATATATATATATATATATATATATATATATATATATATATATATATATATATATATATATATATATATATATATACATATATATATATATATATATATATATAGAAATAAAAATATGAAGCGAGGCTCCACGGTATTGTTGATAAAATTTAATATAAATATTTTCATTTCTTCGACAAGTAAATACTGAACACACTGTTAAATTTGGCAAAAAAGAAATTTTGCTTATATCACTTGACGTGATTCTTGATACCAGATTAGATATGCGTATAATCAGATTTTTTATAGCTACATCCTGTATTTCTCACATGGAAGGGAAGGCAAAGCGAACCTAGGAAACTAGTGTGGAGGCACTCCGTTTCCCTCAGGACATATTTGTTTGCCACTTTACGTCAAATTCTGGAGGCATGGTGTGTTGAATTGTTGTATATGTGTATCGAAATTCGAAGTCTCACTCCTTACCAGAGCTAAGTAATAAAAATACTACATATATAAATTTGCTCAAGCGGGAATCGAATCTAAAACCAATTATGTTTAAAGTCGCTCACCTGTCTCTCTGCGACACGCCTGCCCGCAAACCACAGAACAGAATAGGATAATTAGGAACAGATAACTATGTAATGTGGATTCAAGACAATACTGCTCTCCACCCAAATTAATCAACGCCTGCCTCACTTTGTTTTTTTAAGTTCCCACGAATGGACATCGGAGCCACAGCCTTCGCGTTTACTGTCATACTCAGTTCTATTACTTTTTGATACAATATTATCAAGTAACATCTTGATTGTTGTCTAGATATCCAATTTTATATCGACCTAAATCAGTCAATTTTCCTTTGAGAAAAATTTCTTGAGCAAACAATATTTATTTTATAAAAAATATGAATGTACCTAAGTGCTTTCTTCCACTTTGAACTTTTCTATAGGAAGAATAATCAAGCCTCAAATGCCTGCTATTTTTAGAACGAGGTATACCAATATTTTTTGATATTTTCTCCATTGGAGAGCTATCAAGGTTCAATTTCAGTCTAAATCAAAAACCTGCCAAATCTTCGGCCATAGTCGAGACTTTAAGCATCTTCGGTTTCAGTTTTGGCCAGTTTCGATCATAGTTCTGGTTTTGACCAAAAACTTGCCGGTGTTTTCGGCTATGAGACACACAAACATCAGGGCTCAATACTTGTCAGGACTCTATCTAAATATAACGTGAATCTCAGTAAATTATACCAACTAAGTTACAAATAACATAGAGGGAAAATAAACAAATAAAATGTATACGAAAAAAAAATAAACAATGTCAATATAGAAAAAATTAGACACATCATCTGGTCAAGAGTTAAGTAAGTTAATTTAATGAATGACGAGGCCTGTCGTAGCGCAGGGGCACAAGCGTGTGATTGTAAATCCAACAGCTTGTGGGTTCGATCATCGCTTGAGGAAATGAAATATGTAATATTTTCATTTTTTCCGTTCTGGTTACAAGGCAAAGCAAACCGTTGAGCTCCGCCACTCTACACGCAATGATTCAAACAATCGATCGACGGGAGTTTCGTTATAAGAAATGTATGCATTTTCGCATAGAAATAATAAAAAAAAGAAAGAAGGCTTAATGTAAAGATTAATATCTGCCAAATATATAAAGTATTCAGTGTGAAACGGAGAACTTAGCGCAATATCTCGAAATCTTGAGATTTAGTTTTTGTAGACAAAAAAGTGTGCAATATCATCGGCTTGCTAAATCTGATGTCTTTAAATATTCGTCAGTGTAATACTTGAGGCCTGTCGTGGCGCAGTGGCATAAACGTGTGGCTGTAACTGACAGGTTTTGGGTTCGATCCCCAGTCGAGGAAATGAAATATTCATTTAATTGAAATATAAAAATGAAATATTTTATTTTTTGTTTCATTTCTTCGCTCTGGCATAAGGCAAAATTGCGGCGTTCAGTTCCGCCACTCAATACGCAATGCCTCAAATTCGACGGAAAGTGGGCAACGGAAGTGGAACGGAGTGTCTCAACACTAGGTTCCCGGGTTCCCTCTGCCTACCCTGCCTAGTGCGCAATACAGCGTGAAGCTAAAAAAAATCTCTTACTTTTTAATATCACGCATAAATGGAAAAAATATATAAAATCCACTTTTATTTTATTTCATATAATAGAGACTACAAAGGCATACTCATAACATCATAATTAAAGAACTGAACTGAGTTGAGAACATAAATAAATTTTCGAAATTGTAAAAATCTTTTGATAATATACATATATTCATCGTTATTTTAAAGCGTTTTTTAGCGCGACTATTAGCAGATTTCCACTTAACTTTTTACAGATTTACAATAAATAAAAAATGATATATTACTGTGCCACAAAGAATTAAAGATTGTAGGCTAGCTTTTGTTTAATATAAAAGTTGAAGCATCAAAATAAAAAATATATAGACTTTTTTGTAACAAATACTAATTACAAGTATTATTTTCATTTCTCTGCTTTTCGTTCCTTCTGCCTTCCTTTCTGGAACCACTGAGTAGGAAAACCTTTTTTGAATATATTTCTACATTATATATATGTCAAATTATAAGCACGACCAAAGTGAGTTCAATTCCCACTAGAAGAAGTGTTTACTTTTATATCATGCTCTGGCAACTAGACAAATATCGCCATAGGTTCTACTATTCAACACGCATTGTTTTGAAATTTATATGTTTTAATACTATCTTTCTTACGCCTGTGGAATGCTGTTTTTTAGTTTAAATAGTGAAGGCTTTACTATAATTTCATTTGCTTTTACATTTATAGGGGCTTGTCGTAGCACATAAGCACAAATGTGACACTTTAAGCGCGACAGGTTGTGGTATCGATCCTTACTCGAGTAAATGAGATATTTAATATTTCCTCCAGAATTAGGCGGAAAATGGGGAACGGAGTATCTCAACGTCAGGTTCTCTGGTTATCTTTGCCTACTTGCTATATGTGGTATACAGCGTGAAGCAAAAAAAATGCTTTTATAATTTCCAGATGAATCTATAGACAGTGATGTGTGCTGTGAAACACCGTGTTGTGCGAACACTGAGGAGTGTGGAGGATGGAGAGCTTCCGCAAACGACATCAGCCCTATAGTCAAGTGTGACCTGGTCAAGACACCATCTTGTCCAGGGTAAGTACGTATGACATTTACTTTCCAGGGTAAGTATGTATGACATTTACTTATTTGATGCAGAGAAAGCAGTGGCTTGTTACTAGTTAACCTAGTACTGCTTTCTTCAGAAATATTGAGACATTGCGCTTGAAGTAGCAGAACGCTAAAAATCACGTCCGGTTTTTGAAGAGCCAGGGTAATATAGAATCCTCGTGTACATTCAAAGCCGTAAGTACCTTTACTTTTTTCAAAGTTTTCTTTTACTCTTTACGTATTTTTATGTAATCGTAGCACAGGCGTACTATGGGAGCAAAAATCTATCTCAGAAATCGGTAATCTTTTTGTTTTTTGACATTTTTAATTGAAGTTTTGTGTACATACTGAATGCTGAACTGCTATAAGATAATTAAAACACTGCTTTATTTTATTTAGTTAAACAATTTCAAACATAAAGTTTATAATGATCACACAAGAATAAAATTAAATATGAATGATTTTCTGTCGTTAGGTTAAACTTAAATCAATAATAACTACGTAATTACAACATTTTAAACTGAAATATATATATATATATATATATATATATATATATATATATATATATATATATATATATATATATATATATATATATATATATATATATATATATATATGTATATATATATATAAATAAGCATTAATCGACTTATCACTTGTCAATACTAAACGTTCTTTAGCTTCGTATTCAAGTAATTATTTTGGTATCATAGTACTTGATCTAATTAAGCTATATAGGCATCAGCAGTACAACATGTCTTACATTGTAGCTGACCTGGAACACTTCCGATCGTGATTTAAACGATATTTCTTAGTCTTTATTACGAGCCACTTAAGTATCTTCAGATAATCGGCCTATTAGCAAAACTGTATAATGCTCGATTATTTTGGCACCATGTATTAATTTTGTGGACTGAAGATGGCATTTATCTATAGTACCGGTAGTATTTACCCACACATATGCCGGGCCCCGGTGCCCATCTTACAGACTGGCAACGCTCTCTTTGATGTTACACGGGGCTGTGGGCGGCGGTGATCACTTACCATCAGGTGACCCGCACGCTCGTTTGCCGTGTCTTTTCCGTAAAAAAAAAACGATAGTTTTGGAAGAATCTCTTTGCATTATTTCTGTCACTGCGTGAAGCGTGCGTGCCGAGGTTTATCAATGTGCAAACCAAGCAATTCCCGAAAACGAGTTTGAAAGTGCTTTTTTTTTCTCCTTTTACTTTTTGTTCTCCGGGGTCGATGCAGTCACTTTTTGATTACTGGGTTATACGAGTTTCTGAATAGGTAAGATATCTTAAAATGTAATTAAGTCGACAGGGGCAGCCATCAGTAACTTGGAAACCTCAATTTGAAAATTAAAAAAGACAGAAAATTTCCTTATTCATATAAAAATTTAATAAAAATACAGGAAAAAATATTTCTCATAAAAACATAATGTAGTTGTAAACCGGAGATCTCAAGAAATCTAAAAATGTGTCACTTTATATCTGTTTGAAGATCTTCGAAAATATGTTAGGTTAAAATAAGGAGAAGCCTAGTTAATATTTAACTCGAAAGTTTGGGTGTAATTTTATATACCTAAAACTTTACTTAATTTGTTTTCACTATTATATCGGATAACTCTATTATTTAAATGTAAACCCATCACAACAGCTTCAGTAACACGACTTTTATCGCAACCATTTATGAAATGGAAAATGCCAGTTGGTCCCATATTGAAGGGGTGCAACGGTAAACGTGACGGATTGTACAAGAAGGTTCAATTTTTTACTCTACGATATAAAATATATAATACTATAATTTCCTCCCCTTACCTGACTTCAGAAAGATTATTATATATAGGCTTAATGTGAATGGAGTGTCTTAATTCTAAGTTTCCAGCTTCCCTCTGCCTACCCTGCTGTGTGCGGAGCATAGAGTGAATACAACCTTAGATACAAAGTACATTCATTATAGAATACCTGTTCAAGTCTAAAGAGGAATTATAGATCAAATACCAAATGCTACCTACACACAAGATAGTCTTGTCTAACTAATTGATATGGTGAACTGAGTCTGTCGCCTTTAATTGGTGTAATATAACGCTTTAACAATCACTTTTGGGTGTATATGTACATACGTTAACTGCAAACAAACACAAGTTTCTGTAGTAGTATATAGACTATTTACTACAGTTCTATGAATATTTGATTAGTTATATACCGGTGATTGTAGATCGATAGGTTAATTGGTATAAGTTTCAGAGAAGATAATAGTCAACTCTTGAGTTCTTATACAGTATTGTCTAAAATTTATCGTTTTTAAGGTATTAATCTCTTTTCGCTGTATATCAAATATAACAGGGTAGGCAGGAACCTGGGCGTGTGCCATGTGATGTGACAGATATGTGCGAGGATATATGCAGTGAGTTTTAAGTACCGAGGAAGAAAAAATATCAATGTTTCATTTTCTCGAGTAAGAATCGAACCGACAGCCCATTGAATTTAGTATGGTGGTGGCTGGTGTACCACCGCCACGACAGTCCTCAAACTGTATGACTATTACGTACAAACTTTATATATAACTAAACTGTAGGCAGAGTACAATTTACAATGAATTGGAAATTTCCCCTCGGGAAAGGATTTAAAAGTTTAAATGAACATTTTGCTAACAGCGTACAGTGGACGTACAACTTTGAACCTCGTCTACAAAATTTACGATGAAAATACCGCAATTTGTAATAAATATTAGGCAAATCTCAACTGTTCATCAATTTTACATTGGAAATTTGTAGGGTGAATTTAAATTTAGGTTTTTAATAAACTTTGCGGGTATTAACAATGTAGTTCCTGATAAACTAAAATTTTAACAATTCAATAGTCTTTTTATACAACATATACAAAATAAAGAAAAATAAAAAAAAATTGAGTCCCTTCAAAAGTTTTCTGTGAAACTCGTAGCGGAAGTTAAAATACGCGTTTTGTTTTATTTAAATTCAACATTTTGATAATAAAACTGGCCCAAACTTTTATTCGCCTGTCTATCTGTGAACTAAAAACTAAAAAATGCTTCTTCCCGAATAAAAGTACCAGTAACGAAAAAAGTATCATTTGATGCTTCGTTCTCCTGCTAGGAATACAGCCTGAACTTGGATTCGACTATTGAGGATTCCGTATCAGTATCACTAGCGTAAATCAACGGGAAATACAATTTAATAGACAGATGCATGTATGTTTGTAAACTCCGCCAGTATGAACTCAAATTAACTACAACATAAGTTCAATTCAACAACCAGAAAACAAAGGTTTGCTTGTTGACCATTAAAAAGAACTCCATTTTTGGTATCACCACTTTTTGAGAACAATCCTCCTTTAGCCACGCCTAGTAGGGTCGTGGGGGGTGGTGATCACTAACCAACTGGTGTCCCATATATATGTGCTTGTTTGCTTTGTCTGTTCCATAAAAAACACTGGTATTTTTTTTCTATGATATACCTATAATCGTTAATTTTTCTGGATCGCATAACTGTATGTCTGCGGTAACCTAAGATACTAGGCGGTGAATTTCATACAAAAAGTGTCTTTTAATTGGATTGACTTGAAAACTTGATATTTTCCGATCTGGATATTTGATGCTAATTACAGCTTAATATATCCTAATGAACTTCCAAAATATGGCCTTGACAGAGGACAAAAAGTCACCAATATCCCTACCACCTCGCATCGCATTACACTCAAACGAATTTTGTTTCATATAGTGTAATTTATTTTTATAAATTATTTTCTACTTTTTTATTGCAATTTTATTCGTTAGTAACATTAGGTTAGATAGCGCAGTGTTAAGTACCGTAATTCAATAATTTCTTAAAAGTGTATTGCAAAGTACATAGAGAAATTTCCCAAAACAACTTTTATCGATTTCACTAAGTGAAACCCAATTTTTTTCTTGTTATTGTTTATTTTTCAGCTTTACCCTGTATCCTGCACATAGCAGGGTGGTAGGGTGGTAGATTCAAGTAGTGAGTTTCCTCAAATGGAATCGACCCCACAACCTGTTTACAGACGCACGCCTGTAGCCCTCCACCACGACAGGCTATAAAACTATGAACCTATCGAGGTTAGATATCGAATTTGACTGACATTTCATTTGCAATTCAAGTTGGATTTTATTTTGGTGGCAATATTCATATTCGTATGGAGTATATTTTTATATTCGCTTCTGTCACCAAGCTTTTTTGATCGTTTTTACTTGTCTCTATGTACCGAAACTGGATAATCTCGTTTTTTCCCACACATTGCATTGCACCTGCGGAATACTCTACCTGTATTTTGAAAATATTTGAGTAATATCTATAAAGATTTGAACTTGTGATCTCAGCTAAGCTTCGAGACCATAGTAACGTTATTACTGGCAGAAGATCTTAGGAAACTCACTAGGACCCCTGGGGTGTATGTATTAAGAGGTGGATGACAGTGGATGACGCAAATAATGTGAGCACTTAGCGTAACTAAGTGGACTCTGCCTTTAAAAAATCATACAATTTTTCACAATATACTTTATTTAAATTAAACTGATAATAAGGACTTATTATTAATGAAACTATAGAAAACTAATATCGCTATCCAATTTTTTAAAGAGAAATAAAATAAGATGAAATTGTCAACATTGTATGTAAAAAAGTTGCGAACGGCACATTTCAAGTAGCGTAACTTAATGCCGCACTATGTCTTCGGGACGGAAGAGTCGAAAAATACAAGCAAACTATTATTCATTCCTTCAAGCTGCATTCATTCGATCAAAACCACAACTAATATAGTAAGTAATACTTATACTACAGGCGTCTTCACAATATATATACGAGTACATACTCGTATATACTAAGTGCTCTATAAGATCAAAGGCTTACCAAAGCTTGTATATCTTACTAGTATATATAGTATGCTATCTGTGGAACTGAACACGTTATCGGGATGTAATCTGATAATCTTGACATTATTATTATATATGAGGTTCAGAGGAGAAAGTATACAAGCATGCGAATGCTAAGACCACAGGTTGTAGATTCGATTTTTATTTTAAGAAAAGGAATATTAACATGATGTCTGAAATCCTTCATACATGCCTGAAGTATTTGTTTGAAAAATGGATGGAATGGACTATCTTACACTAAAATTATAATAATATTCAGGCGTGTTTCAGTTTTATGTCCACGCCCACGTTTAAGAGAACAAGCAGGAGGCTTAATCCTGTGGCCAAATTTTAGAGTCCTTTGTAAGTTTTCTTTAATGAAAAAAAAAACAAAGCAAACGAGCTTAATGGTAACCTTATATTAAGTAATCACCGCAGCCCACGACCCTGTGTAACACCAGAGAAGCTATACGTGCGTTGCTGGCCTTTAAGGTAAAGGCAGATGGCGGAAGTACTGTTGCAGGTTCACTATTACACATTAGTGTAGTGCCATGTATCGTGCTAAGTGGAACTCAACGCCGCGCTTTGTTTTGCTACTGGCGTGAAAATATGAAAATAATTTATACCTATCAGTATGAATAAAAGATAGATTTTATCACGAACGAAAAATAAATATTTTTCATTATATTTTCAGACATTTCTTTTTTTTGTCTTCACGCTTTATCCCGCCCATTGCACAGTAGGTGGAGGGAACTTGGGAACCTAATGTTAAGATACTTCATTCCTATTAAGGCACTTCCGTTTTTTGAATCCAATCTAGATCGAACCCACAACCTGTTTCGCTTACAGTCAGACACTTGTGCCCCTGCGTCACGATAGGCCTCAATTTTCAGAGATGGTAACATGTAATTCCATTTTAAAATTTTACATTTTATACAATAAATTGATGATTATTGTAGATTACTTTTCATAGGTAAAGCTGAATTGAAAGCTACCTATCTACAAGTATTTTATTTTATTTTTTTTTCTTATCTGGCCTCAGGCTGTATCCCGCACAAAGAATGATAGACCGAAACTCTAGTGTTAAAACACTCCATTACCACTGGACGGACTTAACTCTTTTTGTCCTTTACCAGAACGATGTAATTAAACATATTAAATATTTCAAATATTATATATAAAAATATTAAATATTTATTATCTAGTATCAAATATAACACACATCGGCAAAGCTCACTAGGCATTTCGATTTGTGCGTGTTTTGTGCGAAGCGCGCAATCAATGCTACTAATTATCCAGATACAAGCTCGAACATTCACATACGATATGCCAAACATATGTACATACATATGTACATTCGGTAAAAGTTGTATCTATTTTATAGTATATTAGTATAGTATTTTATAGTATAGTAGTAGTAGTTAGTATTCGTTCTTTAATAGACATGGATTGAAAGGCATATTGGTTGTGTTATTTACAATTTGCAATTTAAATAATACCTGATTGAAAATGTATATCGGAAATACCTACTTAGGAAACGCGGCGTTGAGTTACGCGATTTAACAAACTTAAGATATCTACAGTTGAGCGCTGAAAGAACAGAATGTTTTAGCATTAATGTTAAGTCACACACTCAGTTCTTTTGGCAAGACATCTTCATAATATTCTCTGATAATACTTTCATAACCCTAAAGTCGAGATTTGGTGGAAAGTGAAAAACACATTTTTTTATTTTCTTGTCTTACTCATTTGTTTTTTAAATTTGTATAAAACAACATATCAGGTAACAGTCAAATAGGTAAGAATATAAAATAAATGGTTTCAAACAATTTTTTCCATTACCTATCTTAAAATAAGGCAAAGTGAGCACAAATTTGCCAGACCACTGCATCAGGACGATCCATTCATTAACGACCACAACGTCGAATATTTGTGTAGCCGCTAAAAGCATATCGGTATTAAAATTGTTATAACGAATCTTACTTACGTTACATTTTATCAACTTATTAAGCTTTTTCCCGTAAACAATGGCAAGCAGAGAGAGCTTTTGAGGTACGGAACCCTAAACCGTACGTCGCCTTCCGTACCTCGTAAGGTCGAAACGTAACTCTTATAGAATTGTCCCTCTTTTTTTTATGTAAAAGACGCGGCAAACGAGCGTACATATACATCCGTTAATTTAAAAGTTAATAAAAACATGTTAAAATAATAATTCATGGATTGAGCTATCAAAATTTAAAAGAAAAGAGTGATTACCGCATATGTAAAATCATAAAGAATAGTTAAATACCGTGGGATCGTATGCAAATTCTTGATATTTTACTGCTTTGTCAGAAAAATGTTGTAGTTTTTAAAAAATTGGAAGAAAAAGTAAAAAACTTGGAAGCCTTTTACGTATACCATGACAAGCATAGGGAACCTAGTAGTAACTTAGTCCACTCTGTTTCTTAATCTCCGCTCAGTTCTAGAAATATCGCATATTCAAAGGCGGAAATTAGCGTTCGCGGCTTCGCTTCCTTAAGCTGAACAATGAATAATTTATTTACATTACAGTATCAATAATGAACAATGCTATAACAATTGCTATCTAAAGTGATTATTTAAGCTCAAAGTCTTCATTACTTTTTCGTAATTATTTTTCGTAGCTTCGTCAATGAAGTTATTATAAAAATAATCTAGGCTTGGCTGTTGGGATATTTACTTTAGAAACTAAATATTCACATTACCTGCACAACGGTAGCGAAACTGCGAAGCCATACATTTTTACTGATATGTAAAATTTGTGAAGTTTGGGTCGGTAGAGTTAGGCCGTGTAGATTCAGAAGCTTGGCTCTACATGAGATCTGATATCATTTTCGCAGGGCAAACCAAACAACCAACCAACCAACCAACCTTATGTGGTCGTCCTGGCAACATTATACATGAAATGTTTTTGGATTATGGATATGGAATATATAATATTTGGATTATATAATGTTTCTATTTATAAAATTGTTTGTGACAATTACACCTTTATTTACAGCTATTATGTAAAAAAGACTTGATTTGTAAATTTTATTTTGTTCATTTTCCTATTTATAATTAGAAGTTTTGGGGAAGTTAAAAATAAAATTAATTAAAGCCCATTGATATTTTTACAAATCAATTAAACGATGCATTTCTTTCTGAGGCCTGTCGTGGCGCAGCGGCACAAGAGTGTGACTGTAACCGACAGGTTCTGGATTCGATCCCTAGTCAAGGAAATGAAATATTTAATATTTTCAATTAAAATATTCAATGTTTCATTTCTTCGCTATGGTAATAAGGCGAAGCGCGGCGTGGAGTTCCGCCACTCAACACGCAATGCCACAAATTCGGCGGAAATTGGGGAACGGAAGTGGAACGGAGTGACGAACTTAATACTAGGTTCCCGGGTTCCCTCTGCCTACCCTACCTCGTGCGGGATACAGTGTGAAGCTAAAAAAAAAAAGAAAAAGAAAAATGATTTTCTTTTAATAAAATTGTTGAACTTCGAAACTGATATAGTAGTGTCAATTGATAAGGAGTATGTCTAAATTAATATTTTATTATTTTTACTTTTAATAACTGCTAGTATAAATGTAACGAATAAAATTATATCCTAAGTGAAAACTAGTTTTCGGATTTTGGAGTTAGGTATAGAAACATTTTAAGGAACCAGGATCGGTTTGAGATTAAATTAAATCCTAATTGACTAATTAACATATTTTAGTATAATGCTGTTTTTGTTTTGTTGTGTTAGCGGAAATGCCTTTTGTTGTGTTAGCGGAAATGCCTTTTGTTGTGTTAGCGGAAATGTTTCTTTTAGTACATTAGTAGTCTCGTGTATTGCTTTGTGGCTAATCTAAAGTGCCTAACCGTGACTTTCGGCCTGTGACTTTGTTAAGTTATCTTTTATCTCATGTATAATTGGATAATGGGAAATCAGTGGAACGAATTATTTTTTTTTGTAGGCACATGTTAAAAATGAAGATTATGCAATGAAATGCGTGTGATTTTGATAAAAAAAAAACTAAGAAGTGTTGGGTATCTACTAATTAAAGTAAGACAACAACAAAAAGAATTCATATTAATTTATAATTTTTGGTTTGGGTAGAACAAATATGAGTTGTTTTGATTTACCACTATTTCAACCACCATTACCTAGCCAGCGTAGGACTCTTTCTTGAATGAGGCGTGTGCGACGTTGACGCTTGACATGTTAGTACTTCTGTTTACGTTATTCTTTATCAATGCGTCTTATTTTTCATTACCAACTATCCACGTAGCGGAACGGCGCCATGCCTTACTTTAATACCAGAAGAAAGAATTGAAAACATTAAATTTTTAAAGTGAAAATATTAAATATTTTATTTCCTCGAGTGGGGATCGAGTTCACAACCTGTAGCGTTTACAGTCACTTGTGCCCCAGATCAAATGTCATTGATATAGATGGTTTCGATTTTAGCATTTTTGAAATATTGATCCTTACTAAATAGAACAATATTTTCTTTTATATAACTTATACATTTCTCCTATACTTTGTCACCTTTTCCCTATTATTTCACAGTGTGACATAAGCTGACGGAGTTGGAGTTACTTAAATGAGCCTAATGCAGCCAGCCTTACAACTGTTGCGTACTGTCTGACATTGCAGAATTGTTGCATGTCATCGTCGATGGTCATAATTAAATTATTTTGGCCACCAGCTATAATACACCACTAGCCGGAATGCCCTTTGTTACAATGGTAACTGGTTCGTTTCCATATTCCTATATAACTTGCTGCATTTTCTTGTGTAACGGGCCATGGATCAAGCGGGATATTGAGTGATTCCATTAAACACGCGTTGAGTTGAAAATTGAGCTTCCTGCTCAACCTGACGATACCACGTTTCATTGTTATAGAATTACTAGCGAACTAAACGCGACTTATCCTACGTATGCAATAACATTTTTAAATAAATTGTAGCCTACGTGTTATTCTAGTGTTTAAGCTATATAGTAAAGTTTCATCTAAATCCATTCAGTAGTTTTTGTGTGAAAGCGGAACAAATATCCATCCTCGCAGAAACTTTCATTTATAATATTAGTATGGTTAAACTTTCTTAAATGCATTCTTAAATTTGAGACCAGTCGTGGCGCAGTGGCAAGGGAATGACTGTAAACGCGACACGTTATGAATTCGATTCTCACTCGAGGAAATGAAATATTTAATATTTTTATTTTATCGTTATTTTAACGAGACAAATTGCGGCGTTGAGTTCCGCCACTTAATACGTAATACCTCAAATTCGGCAGAAGGATAACGGAACGAAGTATCTTTTATCTTAACATGAAGTTTCCAAGTGTTCTCTGCCTACCCTGTTATGTGCAAAATTCAGAATGACATTAAATAAATAAATATTTTCTTACATTTTATTCCGTAGTTATTTATTGGAGTTCCTATAGCATTTAAACGCTATAGAAAACTAACCTCGATCCAATGGTATTTGTATTTCAAACTTTTAATGTACATTTTGGTATAAAGTTGCTGTAATTGAATGAACCAAGGCTTTCTTCGCTAAAGTAATTTACTAATGCTGTGGTTAGAATAGAAGTCCAGTGAGAGATTTGTATATTGATTAGCTTATTCTAGTTCAATCCATCTGGATTGATTACAGTGGGCTTACTTAAGATGAGTGCTATACATATGTACATCTTTGATTTAATATCTGAGAGATTGGATTCATCATCATATATTGGACATACAACTTCGACATGATTTACTCAGCTTCACGCTGTATCCCTCATATGGCAGGGTAGGCAGAGGAAATTTAGGTACCTTCCACTTCTGTTCCCCACTTTTCGCCGAATTTGGGGCATTGCGTGTTGAGTGGCGGAACTCAACGCCGCGCTTTGCCTTATTACCAGATCGAAGAAATAGTACATTAAATATTTATATTGAAAATATTAAATATTTCATTACCTCGATTTACTTTGTTTTTGTACCTATTTTTTACTTGACGACAATTGTCACATATAGCTAGATAGATATAGGAAAACACGAGACCGGAGAGTTTGAGAAGGAAGACGAGGACCCTGGTAAACGCCGGTATAAATGCTAGGGAGTGATACAGGGAACCTCCGCTCCCAACGCCTCGCTCAATTCGCGAGACTATGTGAGGCGCAATTTAACGCCGCATTTTGTCTGCTATTATTTCCCTTAGTTGGCAAACATCATGTTTACAGACAGTTCCTGTTCCAGTAAGCCATACGAGTACATATTCGTAACCATCATTATCCAAACATATTTCTTTGGCAAAGTATTTTTTATCAAAGAATGTTTATCTTTTACCTCGAAGTTAGTATACATTGAATGTATATTTTATTTAAAATTATATACAATAATAACAAAAGTCTATCTTCGAAATATATATCACAAAAGCTGAATGTTAATAAAATATATGCATTACACACGAGCAAATATAAAGACCCGCAATCTATTATTGATATAAGTAATGGATTTGGGAGCTGCTAGTTTTGTTATACTTTATTTACCTTTTGCCTTTTATTTAATAAAATTATAGTTATGAAGGATTTGATTTTCATATATTGTGATACATAATAATAGGTACCACTAAAATTAAGGCTTAATTTTCCCAGTAGAAATTTGGAGATATTATCTCTTAAAATTCCTCCACGCTTTCTTTCCATGTTCCTTTCTAACGATATGATCAAACTACTTTTTCGCCGTGTGATTCCGGCTTAGAATAGGATCACCCTGGTACTTATAGTGTCGTAAGAGGCGACTAAAGTACGAGTGGGAGAGTCACGTTGTCCGCAATGACAACACGCATGGGCAGACTCGACCGGATTATTACCACCCCCGGCATTTAAAACCGGCGTTATGGAGTGACCTTGGTCACTGCGTTTCTCATTGGGTAATGCCGGGCCCCGGTGCCCATCCACCTTACAGACCGGCAACGCTCCTGTAGCTCCTCTGGTGCTACACGGGGTCGTGGGCGTCGGTGATCACTTACCATCAGGTGACCCGTGTTATATATTGATAAATAAGAGGTAGATGTAAAACAAAATGCAATGCGTGTGCGAATTAATAAAGCAGTCTTTGTCTTGAGCTTGTCGTTTTACTACATGGTGACAGCGGTGTTAAATGTAATTATTAATTACGGTTAGTTTAAAAGTATGGAGCACGCTAGACCTCCAACGGAATTAATATTGGAAGGTGGCCCAGCAAATCGGGCGGATGCGTGGCGTAAATGGTATACTCAATTTCAAGTGTTTTTAAAAGCATCGGGCGTGCACAGAGATACGAAGGAAGTACAAGCAAGTTTACTTATCAA
>DWMZ01001814.1:0-15424 GCA_018249855.1 Eueides tales michaeli
ATATATATATATATATATATATATATATATATATATATATATATATATATATATATATATATATATATATATATATATATATATATATATATGTATGTACAGACAGTGATCAGTCACAGATTTATTATAAGTATAGATTTTTACATGTAATACAACGCATATCTAATATAAACCAGTTTTTGTATACAGAAAAACTCGTAACCTTCAATTTGCTTAATTATTTTTATTAAACTAAAAACAAATAAAAAGACGAACGATTTTTTGTCCAAAGTTGAAGGTTACATATTTATGCTAAAAAAGAGTTATACTAAAAAAATATTATTTAATTTTATTAAATGGAGAGTATCACAAGAGGGGCACGATCGTATGGTTGCAAGCGCGACAAGTTGTGACTTCGATTCCCGATGGAGTAATTCATGCAAAAACTGAGAGTGTTTTGTTTTCTTTTTCTATATAGCTAGAACTGGGTAGCGTGTATGTAGGTTACAATTTTCCTTGAAATCCGTCATATCTATAAAACATATGAATATAAGCTATACTAAAATATTTTTACTGTTTTTAAAGTGTTAATTCACTCTTTATTTTCAGGTACAAGCTGTGTTCCGCACATGGCAAGGTGGGCAGAGGGAACTTGGGAACCTAGTGTTAAGTCACTCCATTCCGTTGCACAATTCCTTTCCCGTTATCCGCACTTAAGAAAGAAAAATATTTTTTTCAAAAATTCTCTTGGATTTCGTCTCTTGGATGAATTTCAAGGAGTGCAGGTTCAAATTCTGGTATTTTTTATACGTTTTCTATATAAATATACTAAAATATTTTTATTATCATCATCATAAATAATTTTATTACACAAAGTATGTAATAAAAGTTATATCCTTTTATACTACGTCATTATTTTTTATATGGAAAGTCCCTTCTAAATTAATACTACTTTTTACCAATTAAGGTTTTTGTTTACAAAAAAGTGTTAAGACACTCAGTTCCGTTCCCTACTTTCCACCAAATCAGAGGCATTGCATGTTGAGTGGCTGTGCTTTTGCCTTATTGTCTAAGCGAAAAAATTAAAACATGTAATATTTCTTCTTTTTCTTCTTTTAAACTTCACGCTGTATCCCGCACATGGCAGGGTAGGCAGAACTAAAGAACCTAGTGTAAAGACACTCCGTTCTACTTCCATTCCCCACTTTCCCCCGAATTTGAGACATTGCGTGTTGTGTGGCGGAACTCAACGCCGCGTTTTGTCTCGTTACCAGAGCGAAGGAATGAAAACTTGAAATATTTAAATTGAAAATATTAAATATTTCATTTCCTCGAGTGGGGATCGAACCCACAACCTGTCGGTTACAGTCACACGCTGCCACAACAAGCCTGAAGGAGAAAAACTGTATAACAGTTATATATTTAGGTATAAGTATGTATTTAGCTAAGAAACTTGACCTTTTATAATGTCAATTAGACAAGATGTACGTTCTCCTCTGACCTATCGCAGACCATCCGCAAACATTAATCGTACGTTAATTTGTCAAAACAGAAAATTTATATAAATAATAGTTTCTTAGTTTAAAAGTAAAGTAAAAACTTGATTTAATTCCACTCGTGTTTAATTTATTTTAAATATTTTTACTATTTTTAATGTGTTATTCCACACTTAGTGAAAGAAAAATACTAAATTTAAGAACGTATATAAATTTGAACGAAGCAGGATTTAAACCCGCGCCTCTTGGAAACCGTCTAAGCACTCTGACCAACTAAGTCATTCGTTCTCATCAAACTAAGTCCAAATTTTTATACGCTTGTTACAACTTATTTATGTTGTTAGCATCTCTGTAGGGAGATTTTTAAAAATTTCCGCTACCCAAAGACAATTCGTTTGAATTATCGTTTGGCAAGAGAGAATGCTATTTATTAATTGTTTTATAATTTATAAAAATAACCTACATAATAATTTCCCAGAAAAAAAAACATAAAATACATAATAATTTCGCAGATATATATGTAGTCAATAATATTGGATTTTGGTTTTGCCCGTTAGCAAATTACTAGGATATACGGTATATACAACCCGTCAGAGACCTAAAGTATGGTTCGATTCAAAAGTATTTAAACACTATCGTTTTATAAGCATGCTTTTAAAATAAAAATAAAATAATATTTAGTACTTTGTGAAACTTGAAAACTTAGTGATAAGACACTCCGTCTTTATAATACGCTTCTTTTTCAGCCTCAAGATGTATCCCATACATAGGAGGGTAGGCAGAGGAAGCTTCGGAATCTACTGCGTTCCTATATAAACAATTCCTTGCCTCAATTTCTGCTGAATTTAAGGCTTTGCATGTAGAGTGTTAAAACTCTATGCCACGCTTTGCCTTATTATAAGAACGAAAAAGTGAAAATATTAAATAATTCATTTTCTCGAGTGGAGTCGAGTTATAATTTGTCGCAATTACAATCGCACACTTTTGCCCCAATGCCAGGAACAGCATCAACTTAAATAAATATAATTTTTAATAAATATTATGTACAATGAATCATAGTTAATTAGAAAATAAAAATTATTTAGAAAACAATTTAGTATTAAATTGATATGTGACGCACGTAAAAACTAAGCACCCATTGTGTTGTCATAATCGCTCATTGAAGCGTCCAGTTCACTAAAACTATTTCTACTACCTGATGTGAAATATGAAATATGTTAAATGTTTAAACTGACGGTAGAAATTATGTTTTATTAAAAATCGATATAACTTAATTAATATATATATATATATATATATATATATATATATATATATATATATATATATATATATATATATATATATATATATATATATATGTGTAACTTTATCTTCACACTATGTCCCGAATATAGCGTGGAAGGCAGAGAGTGAGGTGTAATAACACTCCGTTTCTGACGTTTCACAACAATTTCAAAACATTGCGTTTTGAATTGTAGAATTAAACGCCGCGCTTTGTCTATTTACCATAGTGACAAATTGAAGATAGTTCTCCCAAGTTGGAGTTGTAATCTCAGACCGTCGCGTTTACAGCCAAACACTGTACTAATGCGACATGGCGGTGTAACAATAATAATATTATAAGAAAAATATGTATGCTTTGCTAATATGTAATTAATTTTATTCATTGTATATTCATTAAGTTTTCACAGTACTTCATTATTCTATTATATTGCATGTGCAATGACAGAAATTAGCATAGATATGATGTTCAACGATTATAAATATGTATATATGTTGAGTTCCGCCACACAACACGCAATGCCTCAAATTCGGCGGAAAGTGGGGAACTGAAGTGTAACGGAGTGTCTTAACACTAGGCTCCCAAGTTCCCTCTGCCTACCCTGCCATGTGCAAGCGTGAAGCTATGTATTGTAATGTATAAGTAAAAGGGTCTATGTTTTATTGATCGTACTTGTAGCATTTACATTTCCATGGTAGCTCTTTCAGCTTCACGCTGTATCCCGCACATGCCAGGGTGGACAAAGGGAACTTGGGAGCCTAGCGATATGCCACTTCCTTCCGTACCCCACTTTCTATCGAATTTAAGGCTTGATGAGTGGCGAAACTCAACGCCGCTCTTTGCCTTGTTACTACAGCGAAGAAATGAAAATACTTAATATTTCCTTATACGTTTACAGACATGTTTGTGCCCTAGCGCCACGATTGGTGTTAATCGTTATCGATCAATTTCATATAAATTAGTCAATATCTTCGAAATTGCCTCATACGTAGAAATATATTTAAAATTAAATATAATATTTCATTTTAAATAATTAATGTCGCAACATTTAAATGAGACACTCTGAATACGACATTTAAGTTAACTCTCTAAAATGTCAGTTTCATAAGTATGTCTGAAAACAATTTATATATATTTTATTAATATTATTTATTTATTCACTGATGAACGCAATAATTTTGGTCTAGCTTCTGAATTAATGGGCTGATTTAAAGTCGAGCTTTTAATCGAAAGCTTTATTCATCTCGATAGATCTAAGCTACGTTTTATCAAAATCGGATTAGCCATTTAGGACCTACATTTGTAGGGACTTTGTGAAGATCAGAAACTGATTTTTTTGCTAGGATTTTTTTTTATTTTTTTTAGTAATAAAGTAAATGTCAATTCAAAATGTAATTTGTTTTACCATACCAATAGCATCGTCAATCATTTATATGAGTTAAAACGTGTTCAGTGTAATAACTATAAATATTCGCCGGCAATAAGTACCACCCATAAACCAATATAATTGGCGTTTGGTATGGAAGTAACAAAAAGTCAAATTTTTTTTTTATCTATTTTTTATCTTGATGACACTTAAAAAAACCTACCCTGCCATGTGCTTGATACAGCGTGAAGCTGAGAGAGTATTTTTTAATCTTATATTTATTACATATATAATATATTATCGTTACTTGGAATGTAGGCTTATATGAGAAAAAAACACATTTTCAATACACTTAACAGCTGGTGAAATATTTGTTCTAAAAATTTTTCAATATCATTAAGATTTTTTAAGCTAATTTAATATTAGTATGATATTTTTATTTATATATTACTTTTCCAAATGAATTTTTGGTTAATTAAAAAAAACAATCAAAATTTGAATTTGCGACCTCCAGCATACTAAACTAAGAAAAATTTTGTACCTTATATTAAAATAAGTTTATTTATACTGCAGTGCAAAATTTTTCCTCATAAAGCACGTGCTAAGGCTATTATTACTCTCAGTAATTATTATCTCATATGATGCGATGCTGAGATGAGGAAACTGCACATTTCACACTGTTTCTAACAGAATTAATATGACAGGTAATTCTGCCAAGTAAATAAAAAAATCTGGCCAAGTGCGAGTCGATTGGCGCAAGAAAGGTTCTATACCATTATCAAACGGCAAAAAATATATGTTTGTTGTATGAAAGTTTTTCTTTTTATTTTTTTTTTTAATTTGTTGTTACAGCAGCAATAGAAATATATAGTCTGTTAAAATTGCAGCAGTATATCTTTTCAAGTGTCTATGTTGGCTAATGAGATAGTAATAAGGGTCCCGTTTTCCCCCTTGGCTACGAAACCTTAAAAAATCGTTCTGTCACTTTGCAAAGAGCGAAAAGTGAGGAAAATTCTTTTTAGCGCGTTATTTTTTTAACTTACGGATTATATATACGTGTAAAAAATAAAAGATTGCATGGATTTTGATGTGGTTTGCACTAGCTGACAAAATCACTCAAGAAGGAATAAATATAAGTGCAAAACGTGCCAGTCTTATGATATATCTCCACTTACCCTAGGTTTTACCTGTATAGTTCCTAGAAACAATAATATATGCTACTATACGTACAGAATACATAGCGTACATAAAACAAGAAAACAAACAGTAGTATATATATTATCCCTTTTTGTAATATAACGAGGTGTGTAAAATGTTTGCATGAATACAAAATATGTTGTTTATATAATAAACATTATATAATTTACAATAGGCAGGCAGAGGGAACTTGGGAACATAATGTAACCCTGCATTGCGTTCCCCACTCTGTGCCAAATTTGAGGCATTGCGTATTGAGTGGCGGAACTCAACGCCGCACTTTGCCATGTCACCAGAAGATATTAAATATTTCATTTCCTTGTGTCGTTTAAGTGTCTTTTAATAATGGTTAACTATTTACTAAAATATTTTTCTTACACAAATGCCATTTTAAATACAAAACGATTTAAAACATAATAATATTGTAATGCTTCACGGTTCTTTTATTCGCTATCTTACTTAATGGGCACATAATTGTATAGATATTATGTATACACCAACTTCTGCCTAGGACTCTGTTTGTTAAATTCAATTTTTGTACAAAAATAAAAAAATAAGGCACGAGGCATTAGGCCTATTATATAACGCACGAACGTGCAACTGTAAACGAGACAGTATATGAAATGTTTTTTTTTTAATATTTTTATATTGCGGCAAATCGCGGCGTTGAGTTCCACCACTCAACACGCAATGCCTTATATTCGGCAGAAAATGGTTCTCCATTTTATTGTTCCCCATTAGGATCGTTCTAGTAACAGCAACGTGGCTAAACGTGTTGATTTTAGCAGAAAGTCCCGATTTTAAACTCAAAATGTTTATTTTAAGCCTCATAAAACGCCTTTTCGGGAAAAAAATATCACTGATTCCTAGAAACTTAATATCTGAAAATGCTGGTATAAAGACAAAGTGAACTTGAGTTTCACCACTCTCACCTTGAAAATTGGGTAGAAAATGGAAAACGGAGTGTCTCATCATGATGTTTACACCTTTTATACTTTAACACAACTTAGCAAAATATTCTAGTCACTTTCTTTTTTTGCTTGCAGAGGGAACTTAGGAATCTATTATTAAGATACATCATTTTCCACTTTCAGCCAATTTGAAGGTATTACTTGTTGAGTAGCGGGAGTCAACGCCGCTTGTTGCCTGTTTACCAGACCGAAGCAAAAGTAAAAAAAAACGGACCAGGGGACGAACAGGGGACAAACAGGGGACGAACGAACAAAAATAGGACAGTCTCTATCAAAACGGGATTCTGGTCACCTTATTTCACTCCTTCATTACATAGTATGTAAGTGACATTATAAAAACCGTTATTTTATCTGTAGATAATAAACAGTAGTTATTTTTAGCCTCGAAATCTTTAAATTAAAGGACGTTTCTTTATAATTATTTTCTTTGCAATAAAAGAAGGTTAAATGCATTTTTTTTTTATTATATATATAAGTAATAAATGGAAGGAAAATGAAAAGAAGACTAAGTTGTAACATGCAAGTGAGAATTTCGACATAGCTCTATGAAAACTTAGGGGCGCGGGTTTAAATCCCGCTACGTTCAAACTTTTATATGTTTTCTAAATAAGTAGCTTAATATTTTTGCAAAAATTTTTAAAAATCAATATTATTTTTATAATTCGCCTATAATACGCGTATCCGGAATAGTAAAATTAGTATTATATCACTTCGCTGATTGGCGGAACTAAGCGCTGCATTTTGTCTTGATAGCAAAAGAAAAAGATAATATTTTTTAGTATTCACTGTACCATAAAAGCCCTAACTATGTACATAACATTTTATTCTTAATTATTTAAAATATAAAGCACATACAAGGTATTAAAATATTTTTTAAACCCCTTTGTAAGTTTGTCCTGTCTGTATGTAACATAGTAGCTCGATTTGAATGGGTTTTTTTTTTTATTTAAAAGCCTTGTTCATCAGATTTAAGAGTTACAAGCGCTATGTTTTTATTTCAATAGATATTCCATAATAGAACTTCCAACTGCACTATACCTTTATAATAATTTATCGATTTAATACAGATATCGATTTAAATGATATCAATTTAGCGATTTAAATGAATTGTTTACAATTCAAATTTTCAAAATAATAATGAAAAAACATTTAATCCACACATTGGAAAAAAAATGTATTAATTTACAAAACGTATAAAAATTTTAACATTGGGTATTTCAAATCAGTGACTTTTGGACGAATACCAAATAAATATTTCCCCCACGTACTTAGGTGGTAATAAGTAATGGCTGTGATATATGACACTTTCCGAGTTCCCCATGCAACTTTGACCGCAATTATAATAAAAACAGCAACGTGATAACGATAATTATGAACGATATTACATAGCTTATATTGACTATTGAATATAATAAATTGTCTCAAAGGTTTAAAATGAAACCCTTATAAGATAACTTTGTTGTACGTCTGTCAACTTCTAATTGACCTAGAATCCAGCGTTGCTAACTCTACATCTTTTTCGTAGTATATATGTACATATATGTACGTATTTTGATCCATTATTGCAAGCCTTTTTTTTATAGAAAAGACAAGGTAAGCGAGCGTGCGGATCACCTCATGGTAAGTAAACACCGCCCACGACCCTGCGTAACACCAGAAGAGTTACAGAGCGTTGCCGATCTTTAAGGTGGACGGGCACCGGGGTCCGGCATCACCCAATGCGAAACGCGGTGGCCAAAGCCACTACTTAACGCTGATTTTAAATGCCGGGGGTGGTAATAATCCGGTCGAGTCTGCCCTTGCGTGTTGCCATTGCTGACAACGTGACTCTTCCACTCGTACTTTAGTCGCCTCTTACGACACCATCAGTACCAAGGTGATCCTATTCTAAGCCGGAATCACACGGCGGAAAGCTACGTATTTTCTATTAGAAATATTTAAATTTATTTACTTCTACCTTTAAATTTATTTTTATTTTTTAATTCATTATTTTATTCCTTTATTCTATTACTTTTGGAAGAAAGTTAATAAACGTTCCGTTACATACCGACATTCGCCACGCGACTCTACACGTCATGCAATTCATATTATACTAATTGTTGCCACCTTAAAAGTAATACACTAATTGTTGCCTAAAAATATTTCAAACAAAGATCTCAAAGAAATAACATTTTGTTCATTAAATAAAAAAAGGGAGAATTATTTTCTCCGTACTTTTTTAGTCTTTTTCAAAATCTGAGTTGGCAACACTGCTACAATCTGGTAATCGGTTCGGAACCTTTGGTTGGTGAATCCATCTGGCCCTTGACCGATTTTTTTCAATTCAAGCCTTCCTGCGATTGGAGCGTTCAAGCAAACAAATTTCAATTTTATTATATTTAATTAATATAAACACACAATGCTTATCAGCTTCCTACTTATTTAAATATTCGTATAAATATTTTTTACGAGCACTTATCTGTAAGTTAATTAAATATCAATTTTTCAACGAAACTGGATTGTAACTAGTTTTTTGGTAGTTAACATAAGGTTACCCTCGGGCATTGATACTGTCAGCTATCTATTTAGATGTTATATACGTTATATATAATATCTAGGGCTGTTGACGATTGTTATTTTGCGTTGAACAATAATTAATGTTCAGTTTTTTTTTTATTTAAATATTTCAGATAAATAATTCCTTCTAAGAAGATTCGAAGCTACAATATTTTGTCTGCATGAATTGACACATGAACGTAGAACACGCTGTATACCGTACTTAATAGGTTAGGCATAGTTAGCCTACTGTTTCTACTACTGTGATACTTTGTTGCCTGGCGAAACTTAGCGCCGCAGTTTGTTTTATTAGCAGTAAATAATACGATTATGACGTCTCTAATGAATATAATTTTATTAATTATAGATATTTTAAAAGGTGTTTAAACATGATAATTATTCAGACACATTTAATTTTCCAACAAATTTTCAAGACATTGCATATTGAGTGGCGAAACTCAACGCCGCGGTTTGTCTACTTGCCAGAATAAGGAAATAAAAAAAAATTCTTTCGGGGGAAGAGGAAGGAAGGAATCGAACCCACAACTGCCACGTTAACAGTCATTCGTATTTAAATAGGTACTGATTTCTACTTTACTCTTCCTTATAATAAAATAATTCGCACGTATAGCTTAATTAATATTGTCGTACGTGATAATTCTAAACTAACTATAGAGTACGTTATTTCTAAGGTATCATTCCTTTTTTCGAACGTGATCTATACATATAATAAAATTGTGCTATTTCTAAGCTTCACGCTGTATCCCGCACATGGCAGGGTAGGCAGAGGGAACATGGGAACCTAGTGTTAAGACACTCCGTTCCATTTCCGTTCCCCATTTTTCGCCGAATTTGAGGCATTTTGTTGTCCCAAGTAATGAAATATTTAATTTTTTCATTTCTTTGATGATTGGCTCAAAGACGGTGTTCCGCCACTCAACACGCAATGCCTCAAATTCGGCGAAAAATGGGGAACGGAAGTGGAACGTAGTGTCTTAACACTAGGTTCCCAGGTTCTCTCTGTCTACCCTGCTATATGCGCGAATACAGCAATTAATAACACACCTTCATAATATACATATGATTGACGTTTAACAAACTAAAAACAAGTAGCTTATTTTACGTAACTAGTTCCGTTAAAGTACATACAAACTATATCCGGTCTGGTCGATGGAGACTGAGCCTGACTTTCTAGAATACCGGAATGAAATAAATGGTTATATAATTTTTATTGAGGCCTGTCGTGGCACAGCGGCACAAGCGTGTGACTGTAACCGACAGGTTGTGGGTTCGATCCCCACTCGAGGAAATGAAATATTTCATATTTTCTATTTAAATATATAATGTTTCATTTCTTCGCTCTGGTAACAAAGCAAAACGCGGCGTTGACATCCGCCACATAATACGCAATGCCTCAATTTTGGCGGAAAGTGGGGAACGGAAGTGGAACGGGGTGTCTTAACACTAGGTTCCCAAGTTCCCTCTGCCTACGCTGCCATGTGCGGGATACAGCGTGAAGCTAAAAATATACGTAATATTCAAAATTAAGGAAAAATACGCTGCCATCTCGTCGCATAGTCCTTGGTTTAATTAAACTAACCGCGACGTTCACAACGCAATTATGCGCATACGCATTGGATACAAAGTAAATAATTAAATAACCTATTAATATTTTTTCTATATTGATAAGCCACTATAATATTTAATATTACTTTTTTTAGCTTCAATTTGTTTCCCGCGTCTAGCAGGTTAGGAAGTGTCGTAAGTCAACGCTGCACTATTTCTTGTTACCAGAGCGGGATTGAGAAAAAAAATATTTATACTCCCATTATATACACAACCGTGTTTACAGACACGCTTGTGCCTCTACACCACGACAAGCCTTTATTACTCAATTATTACATTTTTTTTCACCTTCACAAAGACATGACATGACAGGGTACGCAAAGGGAACTTGGGAACCTAGTGTCAAATCACTCTTTTTTTAGCTTTACGCTGTATCCTGCACGAGGCAGGGTAGGCAGAGGGAACCCCGGAACGTAGTGTTAAGACACTCCGTTCCATTTTTGTTTCCCACTTTCCGCCGCATTAGAGGCATTGCGTGTTGAGTGGCGGAACTCAACGCCGCGCTTTGCCTTATTACTTACTCTGTTACCATTAAAACACTTCCCATCTACATTTTCCGCCGTATGAGACCTTGAGTATTAATTGCGGTAAACAACGCCGTGGTTTACCTCGTTACCAGAGCGTCGAAATTACTATATAAAATATTTCATTTTATCGAATGGGGAACCTGTTGCCCTTACAGTCACACGTTTGTGCACCTGCGTCACAACAGACTTCTCTGTTATTTTTTTTTACGGAAAAGACACGGCATACGAGTAAACGGGTCAACTGATGGTAAGTGATCACCGCCACCCACGGCCCAGTGTAGCACCAGAGGAGCTACAGGAGCGTTGCAGGTCTTTAAGAAGGATGGGCACCGGGGCCCGGCATTACCCAATGCGAAACGCATTGGTCAAAGCCACTACTTAACACCGGTCTTAAATGCCGGGGGTGGTAACAATCCGGTCGAGTCTGCCCATGCTTGTTGTCATTGCTGACAACGTGACTCTCCCACACGTACTTTAGTCGCCTCTTACGACACCATCAGTACCAGGGTGATTCTATTCTGAGCCGGTAACACACGGCGAAAAAAAATATTTTTTACATTACTTACTAGCCTATTTTGCCAGAGATATATAAAGAGAAAGACCAGCACGTATACACATTTAAGTACATATTTGAGTGTTTTCATAGTTTTATCAGATGACTTGATAGATAGCAGATATGTGATAAGATTAACAAGATATTTCACATTCAATTCGAAATTAGTGCAATAACAATAAAAAAAATTGTAGAAAATTCGATGAAACTATTTATAATATTATTATCGGCTGTTATTTGTTTATATAGATTTTTTTATTTAATATATATATTGCCTCAAATTTGTCGAAAAGTGGTGAACGGAAGTGGAACGGAGTGACTTAACACTAGGTTCCCAAGTTCCTAATGCCTACACTACCACGTGCGTACCATGAAGCTGAGAGAGAAATATTTTTATTTATATCTCTATGAAATGTGATCTTAATTGCTTTAAGGTCACATTTCATAGAGATATATCGTATTACATCTAACATGTTTAAAACTATTTTATTTTAAAACGAACGCTTAATATATATTTAATAAAATACTAAGCCTTACAAAATTTAATTAATTACTTATTATATATATATATATATATATATATATATATATATATATATATATATATATATATATATATATATATATATATATATATATATATATATATATATATATATATATATTTTCTATATATATATATATATATATATATATATATATATATATATCATTAGATGTAATTTCGAACATTTTATTTAAGAAAAATCGCCTCACTCAGGCCAGACAGTGGGAACCCGGGAACCTACTCTAATGGCATTCCATTACCATTAACACCACCTTTCTGGGAAACGGTGTTTGCCAAATCCTAGGGTCATTAAGTATGGGGGAGGTTATGTGATAGGGTAGTGTAGATAGATAAGTAATATCACACACACAGTAAAAAATCAACAATAAATATATACAACAATCATAATTTGTATGAAAATGTTAACTATGGTATTGTCTCACATTTATTGTTCAACCACAAAAGGTTATTGTTAAAAACAATTCATAGACAATAACTAGACAAATACTCACTCAGCTTCACGCTGTATTCCGCACACGGCAGTGTAGGCAGAGTGGATTTGGGAACGTAGTGATCAGACACTCCGCTCCCCGCCGAATTTGTGGCGTCTGTGTTGAGTAGCTGAACTCAACACCGCGTTTTGCCTTGTCACTAGAGCGAAGAAATGAAAACATTTCCCCGAGTGTGTTTGAACCCACAACCTGTCGTTTACAATCACACGCTTGTACTGCTGCACCATGATAGACCTCAAGAATTTACTATTTATATATATATATATATATATATATATATATATATATATATATATATATATATATATATATATATATATATATATATATATATATATTTTATTAAAAAATATTTTCCATGTACAGACAGTCTTAATGCAACCAATTATACGTATAGATTCTTTTTAATCATTATTCAAATACTCTTTGCACTTACTTTACATTTAAATCATGATATTACAAAATAAGAATTATCCTTTTTAAGTGGAAATCACAACTTTATTGTATTCACTTGACTGAATTTGTTCAAGGAAAAACATATAAAGAAATATAAAAAATATTATCTTAACATTTAACATAATTAATTATGACAAATGAATGTAACAGATAATTATATATAAATATTCATATTTTTCAGCCTGTTGCGGAAAACCTTAGCCTTAGATTATGAAGAAGATAGTTCAGGGTTCAATATCTAATTAATGAAACATATTATTTTTATATACTTGCTCACTATCAATCCAAAACGCGGCGTTTAATTCCGTCACTTAACACGACAAGGTCTCGGAAAATTAGTGACCCTTAAGAAATAGTGTTTTGACACTACGTTCTCTCTGTCCCACCAGCGACATGCGGTGAACGATGTCTGTTTTATTATAATTTTTCTCCATTTAATTGATACAATAGGCTATTATTATTATCACATAACAATAATAATTACAGTTACAGTGTCAAAGTCCAACTAACTAACCTTGAAACTTTTAGTCTAATATTTTCAGCCCTAATCTATTAATAGATATGTATTATAAATATATAACTTACTTTTAATATTCCTCCAAATAATTAACAATGAACACTTGAAAATTACAATTCGATGTAAACAAATAATTGATATTCACACATTAATTAATTCTTCATTTAATATATTTACAAGTGTTTTTTTTTTCTTAATTTAATTTGTAAATAAAACAATTTTAAAAGACTCGTATTTCTTATTGGAATCGTCTCGGTAACTAATTTACGTCACACTTTTCCAAGATTTTTAAATAAACCTATTTGACGTTTCGCCGTTTGACAGTTGACTTTGACGTTGACGTTTGTGACGTTTTACAGCTGATTTGAATGTTGCTAGATTGAAAAATTACAAATTGAATTGAGAATCGAAGCCGTTTTCCGAATTATGCTGACAGCGTTCATAACGTACCGACGTGCGGTATAATTCGTGTGTCTATGACGTGACATGAGACTTGACTAGAGCTTACAGTACTAATAGATAGGAGCGTCAGCATCATGAGCATTGCCGTTATTTTGACGCTCCACGTCAATGTCACTATCGTCACTTTCCTCGATTGCGGAAAATGCTTGAAATACAAGCAATTTACAATTTTCAGCGGCCACCCTACATACTAAAGTTTATATTAAAAAATGCTCTATATCAAAAAATGGTCTATATTAAAAAATGTTCGATTATGTTTAACTTATTGAATCCGTAAGCTCATTCACAAATTGGCCGAATTATTAATACTGCTAACAAACGTTGGCGCGCTCACTAAATCGGACCGCACGTTAGCATTTTCACAACATGCCCATTTTCGTATTTCCGATTACTTAATTGTTAAAGTTAACCACTAAAAACAAAAAACCTTCCTCATATTACGAAAATCCTCAGCAGTATTTTTTTTCACTACAAATTATATATCCTGAGAGGCACGTCGTGGCGCAGCATTACAAGCGTGTGACTGTAAGCGCGACGGGTTGTGGGTTCGATCTGCACTCGAATAAATTAAATATTGATTATAGTCATCTCTGGTAACAAAGTAAAACGCGACGTTAAGTTACGCCACTCCACATGCAATGCTTCAAATTTGTCTTTACACAAGTTTCCCGAGTTTCCACTGCCTACCTCGCCTTGTGCGGGATACAGCGTGAAGCTGAAAAAAAGAAAAAAATATATAGTCATTTCTTATACTTACTCATACATCATTCAAATATATTATAATAGTTTTATTTTGCATTTGTATTTTATTCCAAAGAAAAAAACCACAAAAAACTTGAACTATTTTATTAGAAAATGTCTTTTCCAATTATATCGACGTGATATATTTCATACACAGATAAAAAATAATTGCATTGAATTTTGAAAATATAATACAGAAAATAAATAAAAAATACTAAAATATGACGGACTTATTAGCAAATTAATTTAGAAATGTTCAAATAATATTCTATATAATAGATATTTTTCATTATTGAAGAAAAAACAATTGTACAAAAAATATTTTTTTAACCAAAACTGTACTTATTACGGTTTTTAAACGACATTTAAAAAAAAAAAAAACAAACCACCTATGACTTCCAAAAACACAATTCACAATATTTTTTGTTTAATACAAGCACAGATAATCACTACCTGACCAAAATACAAAACAAAGTCAACATTCCACAGATAAAAAAATAAAAAAAATAGGCACTTTTTTAATACAGATAAAAGAAATTAAATAATTAATCGCTAAAATCAATATCCGAGTCAGAGTCAGCCCGTCCCCTTATGGTTTTTTTGCTGTGGACCTGTAGCGACTTCTTTTTACCAGCATCCGGAGGAGTGAGGAGG
>DWMZ01001815.1:0-15422 GCA_018249855.1 Eueides tales michaeli
TTTTAATAATTTAATTTCTTCGCTCTGGTAAAATGCAAAACGCGGCGTTGAGTTCCACCACTCAACACGCAATGCCTCAAATTCGGCAGAAAATGGGGAACGGAAGTAGAACAAAATGTCTTAACACTAGGTTCCCAAGTTCCCTCTGTCTACCCTGCCATGCGCGGGATACAGCGTGAAACTAAGAAAAAGAAAAATAAATAAATAGTAAATGTGTTTTGTACACATTAGATAAGATAGAATTAAATAAATAAGTTTTGAATTAGTTATTTTAAAATTAAGAAATATTTAATATTTTAAGGAATATTGAATGTTTCTTATAAAACTATTGTATGACTTATTTTAATTTAGTAAGTATTTATTTGTTGTTAAGTACATTAGGGCACCTTGTGGCCACAAGCGTATCCCTGCAAAGAGATGATTATGGATCTTGAAATATATAATACTTTCATTTCTTCGCTGTGGTAACTAGGCAAAGCTCAATGTTGAGATCCGCCCCTCACAACGCAATACCTCCATAATTACTAGTATTACTAGGTTCCCAGGTTCCTTGTCGTCAGCTTCATGTCTGCTAGGTTTGGGATACAGTATAAAGCGAAAAGAATTTCTCTTAAAGCACCAAACGCGATCTTTATATATATATATATATATATATATATATATATATATATATATATATATATATATATATATATATATATATTTCATTGTCATCAACTTCCTTAGACAGCTTTCCGGAATGTCTTTATGCTTTTTATGTGACTTTTTTCCAGTGTTTGATAGATTTTCGAGTGCTTCATGTATTTTTTTGTTAAAAATTTATATGGCAAAATCTGTAAATGTGTGGTTTATAACTGAGTGAATAATTTTGTCTTTCATTCATTTCTACGCTGTAGTGATATTCGTTATGAGAGCACTCCTGGCTTAGAGCCATCGTCGTCTCATATTTATTAATTTAGAGTGTGCTACATTGTTGGTAACTTGGCGAGCGGCCAAAGGACTGAGTAGGACTCGATCACTTGCTTATCAAGTGTAATTAATGTCTTACTTATAAAAAATAGTAGCCGTCGTGGTAACAAGATAAAAGGCGAAGTTGATTTTCGTCACTCAACGGAATGCTTCTTCTTTCTTCTTTTGTTCTTCCTCCCCTACTTCTCCTAGTGAGTGGAGTGTCTTAAAACTAGATACCCCTTGTTTCCTATGCATACCCAGCCAGGTGCAGAATATAACGTGTAGCTGAAAATCGTTTTGAATGCTTAATATTTTTTATATACAAGGCGTATGCTGCACTCACTTCGCTAGATGTAATCCAACTAATATAAAACATGTGAACATCTGTGAGGATGGATGTTTATTCAATTTTACTCAAAAACTACTAACTGAATTTAGATGAAACATTACAGTAATATAGTTTATACATCAGGACACAGGCTACAATTTATGTAAAGGGTTGGTATAATTTGTTTATGGTATAATACTAAGCTTCAAGCCTGTCATGGCGCAGGGGCACAAGCATATAACTGTAAACGCCACATGTTGTGGGTTCGATCCACACTTTAGAAAACGAAATATTTAATATTTTGTTTTCATCGTTCTGGTAACAAGGCAATGCGGACCGTTGAGTTCCGTCCAAGCAATGCCTCAAATTCGATACAGCGTGAAGTTAAAAAAAAATTATAAATATTTTGAACTTGATCTTTTTCTTTAAAACAATTTACGCATAAATTATATGTAACATATCTTAATTATTTTTATTTCTTTTTGATTGTGTTAATCAGACAATTAACATACTTTTTCGATTTCTGCCTTTCTAAGATACATTTTATAAATATTTTTTTTTTTATATATAATTATAATCATTTCTATATTTCAATACTCAGATATCGCTGTGCTTACATAATTTAGTTACAAAATAATACTTACCTTTGATTTTCAGCTGCCTTGGTGTTATTATGGATATAGCCTTGTCATAAACAAATATAGCTTGTTAAGATTAATTTATCATCATACAAAATTCATTTGGGGATTATTGTTTGCAACATTAACACATTTCCCAATTACAAAGTAAAAATAAAAAAAAAAACAATAATAAGACATACATTTCAAATTATAAAACGTATTTCAATCAAATAGTCTTGTACAAAGCTCGTTTGGCCGCTGTGAGCCTGTAACGAGGGTAGCGTTTTGCAAATCGCGCTTATATTACATTTTGAGTATCGTTTGCGGCACATACAGCTATTGTGTTACTTGAATACAGATTTTGTGTAACATGCTTTATATTGTTTTATGTTTAAAGTTATACAAATGAAAATACCAATTTAGATACAGAGATTAGTTCTTGTTTCACGCTTTTTCTCGCGTTGCAGGATAAGCACAAAGAACTGAGTATTAAGAAATTCCATTTTCACCTGTCGTCTTCCATTTTAGACATTGCATGTTGAGTAACGAAAGCCAACTCCGCGCTTCAGATTGTTACCACAGCGAGGAAATAAAAAGAATCGTTTACCTAAACAGGAATCGAATCTACAACTGTTACGTTTTTAGTCAGATGCAAATTAGTTTCTAGGATATTATGGTCAATATGATGGTATAGATAACATAAATATGTAAGTCCGTGTGATTCTGGCTTAAAATATTATCACCTTGGTACTGATGATGTTGTAAGAGGCGACTAAAGTACGTAAGGGGAAAGAGTCCCGTCGGCAATAGCAACATGCATGGACATACTCTACCGATTGTTACAACCCACGGCATTTACAACTTGCGTAAAGTAGTAGGCTTTGGCTTTCTGAGTTTCGCATCGGGTAATTCCGGGCCCCAAAGCCCAGTGCCTATCAACCTTAAAAAGCGCTGCATTGAGATCCGCCACTCAATACATACTATCATGAATTATGATGGAAATAGAAGAACGGAAATAGAATATATTTTTAATAAATAATATTATGACTATTTAATAATAAAAATTGACTAATTATAATAGCAGGACTTTAGACAAAATTGGGAATTTTTGAAATTATTTAAAAAAAAATGCTACTTTAGTAATAATAATAATGCAGTTAACCGGAACGAAGAAATAAAACTTTAAGTATTTACTTTGAAAATATTAAATATTTTATTTCCTTGAGTGGGATCGAACTCACAACCTGTCGCGTTTACAGAAAAACGCTTGTGCCCTTGTGCCATGACAGGCCCCCACAATTTATTTTACAATTAATTAATTTTTAACTTAAAATATCCTACTTACGGTTAATCTGAATAATAAAACTACGACAACAGCGTTTAAAAATGCAATTTAAAAAAGCGATTAAAATCGCTATTCTACTGTGCCACGATGACCTAGGTACATAAAAAACAATTAATATCTTTATATCCACTTACTTATTAAAACTTACTATCACAAGCAGTGTTTACTGTAAAGTAAAACGCTTTTACATGTTGCTCCGTTTCAAATCCCCAATCTGGTAAAGCTGGTGTAAATTTCTCTTATTAACACGCAATGTCTTTAGAAATTGGCCAAAAGTGTCATAGAAATTTCTTTCTTTCTTTCTTTTAAGGTTTCTTCTGCTTATCAAAAAATGATATTGTGTCGCTCGTGGAAATTAAGTATTTAATATTCTATTTTATTCCCTCTAGTTAAGAGGTGAATCGCGGCGTTAAGTTCCGCCACTCAACACACATTACTTTAAATTCCACAGAAGGGAACTGAACTTTCTTAATTCGAGCGGATTGTCTTAACACTAGATAAAATAAAAACAATAAAGATTCTTACAAACAACAAAGTTCTAAAAAAAAAGTAATAATTTAAGGTACTACTTTTTCATTCCAAACATAAAGAAGCTTAGTAAAACTAAAGGAAAAGAGACTCAATATCATGTTGCACATAAAAAATATTATTTTGGCGTGAATCCAAACATACCGCCTCAATCCAGATAATTAAAATTTAGGGAAAAATATTGTTGCAACGCCCCCGGGGCATGAACACGACGAATTTAAATTAGTTCGTTACTTTATTTCAATGGTTTAGAGATATCACTATCACTTTTCCAAAAGTTTTAATATACTTTTGAGAAACTGAAGAAATTTAAAAGTTGGTTCTGCGACATGTAACTCCATTATCTACTTATAAAATAATAAATAAAATTTCCATTTTGAGGTATTTCCTTCCAGTATTAAGTAAGATATAGCGTGGCATTGGGTTTTATCATCTCTCATTCTAAATGCCAGGTTTTTTACCATTCGCACTATTTGCTCTGCGTTAAGTTCCGGTACTTAACGTGCAATGAATAAATTCAAGAAAAGTGGAGAACAAAAGTTTCTTAATGAAAGCGTTGTGTCATAGTCCTTGGTTCCCAGGTTCACTATACCTTTCGTCTACATGCGGGTTTCAGCGTCAAGCTATGATAAAATACTTAGCCAATAATATTATAACAAATCTACTTACTTAAATATTTTTACTAATTTTAAAATGTTAACCACACATAGAAAAAATAATACTTGGAAACCGTCAAAACACTCTAAAACTCTATGGCTAAATAAGTACTTACTGAATTTCGTATACAATCGAGTAAAAACAACGAAAAGCAAAATGGCCTAACCAGAAAAAGTCTAACATGTAAATATCAAACATAGGCATTGAAGAAACAAAATGGAAGCGTATGAAGTATCTCCATTGGTAACAAAGCGCTTGGCTGCGAGCCAGTACGTCGAGTAATTAAAACGACAGGTGTAAAAGTTTTTGCATAGGAAATTATACTGTAGCTTCACTTTATAGAATATGCTGCTCGGTTAGTTAGAGGAATTGTGGAAGCGCTCACATTTGCATTGAAAATACAAGGCAAATTAAGAATGGAAGACGTGCAAATGAAATAATCTTTGTAATATTATAAATTTTCGTGAGAGTGAATGATTGATCCTCTTTTACGAAAAAGCTACTGAACTGAATTTATAATATTGCTACAATATATAGTTAGATTTGATTTTATATAATTTTGGTAATATCATAAAATTTTAAGCGGGAACGCCGGAGAAACCAATGCAAACCTCGTTACCTGAGCGAGAAAAACAAGTATTCAATATTTCACAACATCGACTGAGGATGGAATCCAAAACCGTCGTGTTACAGTCGTACGTTTATCTAAGCAGAGACCGTCTGCTGCTAAATTTTAAGGTATGTGTAGTACATTATTTTGAAAAAGTAATGCATGTATGCATTCCTTCGCTATATACAGAAAGTTCACTTATGTTCTTATTCTTAGGAACTATAGAAATAGTAAAACAAATGTATGTAAATGTATTTTCACGTCAAATTCCCTAGTCATAGAACTAAAAATATGGCGGAAGAACCTTTCTCAACAGGCAGTTAATTATATTATCTGTACATTGCCCATGTATTATTAAATATTTATCTACCAATGTACAGGGACGGGAAAATAATAATTCAATCCAAACTTGAAAGTGGAATTCGAGCTTGTAACAATCTCTATAAAACGACAACCACATCAATAGCACGCTATACCCCTATGCAAGTAAGATCTCAATATATTACTGTATTTATTTACTGAAAAAATAGTTATATTTTTAACAAAAACAGGAGTTACTACTAGTTCTGAGTATCAGACGAGCACGTCCTACAATTTGTCGATGACAGTTCTGTTAAGGCACTTTATTGGCCACCGAGTCTTTAAATCACAATATTTATTCATTTAACTTAAGAACGTAATTAAAATGCTATAAATGACTCATCATTAACCTCTTTAATGACATTTATGGCTCATCTAATTGATTGGTTTTTAATTTTTGTGTTTTATTGGCAAAAATAATTTTAGATACAAATTTAATATATAAAGTTTTCGTCAACAGATAACCTAAGCAATAAATTAATTATTCAAAGAACGAATATGTTAAAATGTTTATATATTTTTTTAAAAATCAAATAGTACGGCTTGCTATAGTCTGTCGTAGCGTAGGGAAGGGTACAAACGTGTGACTATTAACGCGACAGGTTGTTGGTTCAATCCCCACTCAAGGAAGTGAAATATTTAATGTTTTCAAATGAAATATTCAACATTTTCATTTTATCGGTCTGATAACCAGGCAAAACGCGGCGTTGAGTTCCGCCGCTCAACATATAGTGTCTCAAATTCGGCGGAAGTGGATGAAAAGGTCAGTTTTAACACTGAGTTCCCATGTTGCGTATGCCTACCTTGCTATATGTGGGATACAGCGAAAAGCTTGCATGTGCTATCTTTTACATCAATATATCATCAAGAAACGAACATGCTAACGGATATCTTAAACAAACATTAAATCCTATAATACAACCAGGAATTAAGCTCAAAAAGCTATTTTCAATATATCAATCACAGAACGATCCAAACATTTCATTATCCGGACAAATTCATTTTGCAACAAATGTAACTAATTTTAGTTATTGATTGTTGTAATGTATAAGATGGTGATGTCGTCTGATTCAGTAAGTAGTTAAGAGATTGTTGACAATAGCTTTGGTGCAATCAAACTAAATATGCTTAATAAATAGTAGCTTCACGCTGTATTACACACATGGCAAGGTAGGCAGAGGAAACGTGGGACCCTGGTGTTAAGACACTCCATTTCGTTCCCTACTTTCCGCCGAATTTGAGGCAATGCATTCTAAGTGACGGAAGTCAACGCCGTCTTTATTAACATAGCGAAGAAATGAGAATATCTGATACTTAATTTGAAAATATTAAGCATTTAATTTGAAAATATTCCATTATTAAATTTGGAAATATTCATTATTAAATTTGAAAGTATTAAATCCTCCTCCAATTCCTTCCAGTGGGTCCTGTCCCTTGCTACTCTCGGCCAAAATCTTTCCATCTCCTGACTTGACGACCCCTGCCTCTCTTACCGTCCCTTGGTTGCCAGAGGGTGACTTACTTGCTCCATTTTTTAATGGGGTCGCATAGCAAGTGACCAGCCCATCTCCATTTTTGAACATCAATGCGAGTAAGAATGTCTGTGAGCTTTGTCTTTGATTTAATGTCTACGTTCCTGACTCTGTCTTTTATTTTCAACCCTAGCATGCTTCTTTCCATGGTACGCTGGCATTATGTTAATCTTTCTCTATGGTATAGTGTTGTTGACCAAGTTTCGCAGCCATAAGTAAGAACTGGTACAATACAGGTCTCGAATGTTTCCTTTTTTAAGTCAACCAGTATTTTCTCCATCCTTGGGCTATCCGTCTATTTATTTCCTTTATCATTGCATCAGTAGGGGATATCTGTCCTAGGTAAATATATTCCTTGACATATTCAATCTTGATTCCGTCTACCAAAACGTTTATTTCCCTTGAATTTGTCAACAATTTTGTTTTACTTGTATTGATTTCCAGACCAACTTCTCAGCTTATATTGGCAAGGCTCTGCATCATTTGTTCTATTACTGCTGGATTCTTTGCAAGAAGCACCAGGTCATCGGCTAATCTTAGATGATTCACTCGAGCTCTATTTATGTTCAGACCTAAGTGGTCCCAGTTTAGTTGTCTTAATATATGCTCCAGCACGGTGTTAAATATCATAGGAGAGAGGGGATCGCCTTGGCGTACGCTCTGTTTGATAGGGAATCATTATCCTCCTGGTTTGAACCCGTGCCTCTTGGAATCTGTGCAAGCGCTCTGACCACTAAGCCATTCGTTCTCACCAAGCTCCGTCGAAATTTGTATACGCTTCTTACAACTTATTTATGTTGTTAGCATCTCTGTTGAGAGATTTTCACAAATTTCCGCTACCCAAAGACAATTCGTTAGAATTATATAACTTTACTACTAAAACTTTCTCACTACGGCATACAGGACGCAGCTCTTAATTTTCTTTTTTTTTATGGAAAAGACACGGCAAACAAGCGTACGGGTCACCTGATGGTAAGTGATCACCGCCGCCCACGGCTCCGTGTAACATCAGAGGAGCTACAGGAGCGTTGCCGGCCTGTAACGAGGATGGGCACCGGGGCCCGGCATTACCCAATGCGAAACGCAGTGGCCAAGGCCACTACTTAACGCCGGTTTTAAATGCCGGGGGTGGTAACAATCCGGTCGAGTCTGCCCGTGCGTGTTGTCATTGATGACAACATGACTCTCCCACACGTACTTTAGTCGCCTCTTACGACACCATGAGTACCAGGGTGATCCTATTCTAAGCCGGAATCACACGGCGGCTTGATCTTATTGCCTCGTATCTAACCCAAATAATCCACAAGGTTAATATTAATAATGTAAAATCATCTGGATCTCCTCTAAGGATGGGCGTTCTACAAGGTTCTATTCTTGGTCCCCTTATGTTTTTGTTATATATAAACCATCTACCATTTTATGTAAAGAATTTATGCGACATTGTACTATTTGCAGATGATACTTCTCTTATATTTAAGATTGACAAAAATAAAGTTAACTTTGACGAAGTGAATATTGCATTGTTGCATATTATTCATTGGTTTGACGTTAATAATCTCAAGTTAAATGCTAAAAAAACGAAATGTATTCATTTTACATTACCTGATGTTAAAAAAAAATGTATGCCTTGCTATTAAAAATCAAACTGTCATCGTGACGGAATCAACTGTGTTTTTAGGCATAACTATAGATTCCAAGCTTCAGTGGAATTCCTATCTCGAAACACTCGTAGATAAACTCAGCAAAGCAGCGTTCGCAGTTAAGAAAGTAAGGCAAATGGCGGACGTTGATACTGCCCAGTCGGGCAGTACATATTCAACACTATGAAAATAACTAAAGTAAACTAGTCAGTTTATTTTAGTTATTTTCATAGTGTTGTATATGTAAAAGCGCGAGAGACTCGCTTGTAACAAGCTTTCAAGTTTGACTTGTCTCCCGTAATACACATATATAACAGTGGTGACGAGGATACCTACTAAGAAAAAACGGTTTATTTTTTCAAAGTAAAATGTCGTTTTGTGGAATCTTAACGTCTTTCGATCATAATGTTAGCGATTGGAGAATGTATAAGGGACGAATAACGCAGTGGTTCATTGTAAATTATATCGGCGATAAGAATGACCCGGCTGGAACAAGGAGGCGAGCAATTCTACTCAGCGCACTCAATGATGGCACCAACAAGTTTGCAGCGGATTTGGCAATGCCTAAAAATGTACAGGAGGTGCCATATGAAGATTTGGTAGCACTATTGGGTAACCATTTTACCCCACAACGGTGTGGGCTTAGTGAGTGTCACAACTTTTGCAGCAACGCAGTTGGCGGGTGAATCGTACACTCAGTGGGCTGCCAGATTACGCGGACTCACAATGCATTGCGGATTTAGTTATGTGGACGACGACGCTCGCATCGGGGTGGCTACTGCCAGATCAAGTCTGTAAAATAAGCCAAGAAGCAGCAAAACGGCGGGGGCATGGAAAAGTGCTCAGTGTGTGGTGGTTCAAATCACTTATCACCTAAGTGCCGGTTTGCAAAATATAAGTGTAAAAAGTGCAAAATGCAAGATCATTTACAAAAAAAAGTGTAAAAAAGTGAACTATGTCGAGACGAATATAGTCGGCGAAGATGATGACGGTATGATTTTTAAAATTACATGTAATAATGGTGAACCAATGTCGGAAACGGTAACAACCTTGGGGATAAGCCTTAAATTTGAAATCGATAGTGGATCCGCGGTTACTGTTATTTCAAGTTCTACGTATAATAATTATAGAAATAAAGGCTGGCTTAAAAAATTGATGGATTCGACGTTAAAACCATATTTTTGTTGTCGATTACAGCTCTCTTATGAAAATGGTGCTGTAATGAGAGGACACAAAATAATGTTCCCCGAGAAGACGCGTGAAAAGACTATCACTGAATTACATATATCCCAGTTAGGCATAGTAAAGACAAAAGCAGCCGCGTGGTCGCATTATTGGTACCCAGGTATCAATGAAGCTCTAGAAAAATTAATAAACTCATGTAATATATGTACACAGCTTCGTCCTTCCCCACCGCGCGCCCCGCTTTGCCCTTGGAGATACTCATCACATCGTTTTAGCAGAGTACACATTGAATTTTTGGGACCTATACATAATAATTAATGTGTTTTTAGTTATAGTGGATGCATACTCAAAATGGGTGAGAGTCTATGACATGAGGACCACGTCAACCTCGTTAGCGGTAATTGATAAATTGTGTGAGTTTATATGAAGATTTGGAGTGCCAGAAACGTTGCTTAGTGACAATGGTACAGCTTTCATATCTCAGGAGTTTAAACAATTTTGTATTTCTAACCGAATTTCACACTTGACATCACCACCTTAAAATCCATGCAATAATGGGCAGGCTGAAAGTTATGTCAAAATTGTTAAAAAGGGCATCAAAACTTTTATTCTTGCGGACACCAATGTACGGCTAAGTGAATTGAACCTTTTAAAGTATCTTTTTGAATATAGGAACTCAGTACACACCACATGGTATACGGTAGAAATTTAAGATCGCGGTTATATTTTTTTAAACCAAAGGCAATTGTACAGTCACCTTCGTCAGACAGCATGCGATCGAAAACAAACAGTGTTCACAGGCTAAGACATATGGTGGGAGAAATAAACAAACATTTTCAATAGGCGATAAGGTTTTATATAAACATGTAATAAATAACAATAAAAGTTTGTGGAAGCGGGGTGTAATAGTGAAGCGTTTTGGTAAAATTTTGTATTTAGCTAAAGATATATTATTATGTGTAAATGTTAGGAAACACATAAACCAATTAGTTTTGTATAAGGGTTCATTGACCGATTGGGGGCTACCTTGTGACAACGACATTGACATAGAAGGATTATCAATCCAGAGCAACGATAACAATTGATCATATCCACAATAGACATCCGGCTCTAGCGGAATGGGCGCGCTTGTAACAAGCGCGAAATAAAATAGTGTGCTGTTAACCGCCAATAGTATGATTTGTCTCCCGTAACGCACATATATAACACATAGTATTCTTTCTTGTGGGATGTTACTATGGGGGCAGCGCCGTTGATATAAATTCAATATTTATACTGCAAAAAAGAGCCGTAAGATCTATTTATAATCTTAAAGCCCGATATTCTCTGCGAGATGTTTTAAGGATACAGGTATTCTAACGGTTGATCTCAATATATATTCTATAATATTTTGTTTGTCCGGCAACATTTTCAGTGCTTTATGAAAAACAGTGACAGACACACGATTGAGACGAGAAACAAGGGCAAACTTGTGACGCCTAGTTATTGCCTCCAAAAAGTAAATAAATCATTTACGGGTATTACTATACGTATTTATAATGGTATTCCGCAGTGTATTTTGAATTTGCCACTGGAAAAGTTTAAAGTGAATGTTAAAGTATTGTTAATTAAGAAAGCGTACTACACTGCCCAAGAAGGGAAAGAGGAAACCTAGTTCTATGACACTTTCGCCAAATTCCTGAGACATTGCATTGCAAGAAGCAGATATCAATCAGGTTTTAAAAAATTGACACTATGAAAATAATTTGTTCGTACAACGTATATCTTGTAAAAGCGATTAAATGTATAGTCACACATTATTTGCAATACTAAGTTTTAATAACTATAATACAACTTCACCACAGCAATGCCGGTTGCTTATATGTACCTATAGATTTTCCTATGCAAGTCTTAAATTCAAATTCTGTATCGTATATAAAAAAAAATAAAAAAAGAAGAACTAAAGCTTTAAGTTTTAAGCCTTTCACTTTGTATAGTGATCACAATTTTTCTGGCTAATTCCTATACTGTTATAAGCGATCTTAAAGTCAAGAGTAAACTGTAAGAACTTTGGTTGCGTAAATTCTTAACAGAGTCTGTAACTTTTTAATTGAGTTACTTGATACTTTGTACAATATATACGTAATAACAAGTATTTTATAAAGATACTTATGTTTTTTATTGTGTATTGAGGTCATCGTGGCACAGTGAAACAATTTTTAGAAACGCTGTTGTCGTAGATTGGATCCTCTTAAGTGGGATAATTAAAATTATAAATTCATTATTTTTATTAAATCACTCTTACATATATATTATAAATAGAAAAACAAAGTATGTTGACACTATCTATTTTACTACTAAATATTTTAATAAACAATATTAAGAGTGTTAATAACAAAATTTAAGTAATTTTCATAGGTACGTAGTAGACGACATTTGAAATTTCACAAAATTTTAAAATATACGTTTTTATTTTATTGAAAATTTACGTTTACATTTTATCTTAAAAGTCTACAATCGAAAAAAATCAAGCTTATATATATTTTTAGCTACACATGTAGCTGGTCCTACACACGGTTAAGGTATGCAAAGGGAATTTGGATGTCTAGTGTTAAGACACTCGTTTCTGTTCCCCATCTTCCGCCGTATTTAAGACATTGTGAAAATAAGTCATTTCCTCGAATGGGGACCTGTTGCATTTGTATACACACGCTTGTGACGCTGCATCATTGTCATAGACAGGAGAGGCCTCATGATACATATTAAATAAATATTTCTATACTTCCTTACGATAGTGTATGTTGTCTAGAAGAGATCAACTATGCTGATAACGCCGCTTTTACACCTTATAGTGTGGTGCTTTTCTCTTTTTATATTTATTCTTTAACATATTATACAAGTTTGTAGTTGGTTTGTGAGAGCTGTCGTGGCGCAGCCGCACAATCGTGTGAGTATAATCGACAGATTGTGGGTTTGATCCCCACTCGAGGAAATGAAATATTTAGTATTTTTAATTTTAAAATTTAATGTTCCAATTCTTCACTTTAGTAACAACTCAGCGTTCAGTTCCGCCACACAGCCTCAAAATGCCTCAAATTCGGTGAAAATTGGGAAACGGAAGTGGAACAGAGTGTCTTGTCTTGGTTTCCAAGTTAACTCTGCCTACCCTGCTTTGTACGGTATACAGCGTGAAGTTGATTTAGGCTTGTATAATAGAGTATTTGAATTTAAATGCAATGGGATTAGAATGCTATCTACATAGCTCACTTATTAAAAAATCCATAACTCCATTTGCAGCAGTTAAACTTTAATTTTGTTATAAGGAAGGCAGTTATTTTAGCTTTAGAAGTTGTTTTATGAAACTTCACTATATAGCGTACATTATTTTCATTAGAAAATAAAAAGGCTTATAATTGTACGCATATATTTACTCGTAAACTTATTTTTATCACTTTTTATAAGATACGGCGTTGAGTTCCCCAACTCAACATGCAAATTAGAGAACACAACGTATCTTATTACTAGGTTCCCATTGACCAACAAATATGATTTTTTTGTATCTTATAACGCCATTTCACCTTATCAAACAGGAATACCCAACCTACAACCATCGCAAACTAGAAGCCCCAATTTGTTATATTTAGAAATAATAGAAATAAATATGAAACCATCGTGATGTTCGTATTCCACTCAGGTAAATGACTCTATTTACAGTATTTTTATTTTCCCGGTCATTATATAAACTAAGTGCGGCGTTGAGTTTCGCTACTCAAATGTAAGGTTTAAAAAATTAGACGAAATGTGAGAAAGAAAACTAAGTGCGGCGTCGAATTCCGCCACTCAACATGCAAGAACTCAAAAAGTAAGCGGAAAGTGAAAAAGAAAAATACCTTATATTTCTTCTCTCTACTGTTATAGAAAAGCATAAAAGTGCTTATTGGCTAATAGGCAATTCCATAAATATTAAAGTCAAATTTTCTATATTACATAACAATAGCAGAAAATATCTTTCACATATGACTTATAATCTACAAACGATATGAAACAGAATTCTATGAATAACTATTACTATCTAATATAGCAAGCTACCAAGAAACTCGGCTAATGGAGAATCAATGGAACACATTAGTTCGTGCGGAAACCACAATATCCGCGTTCCAATTAAATAGCTGTGTTACAGACATTGCAATTACTTTTTTGTAATTGCTGTATCTCATTTAATGTGGTATTATTTTATTTTAAATATAAATATTGCATTTCTCTCTCAGTTGAGTTTAGACAAACGAAGGTAAAATAGGTCAGCCTTTAATTATTTTTTGAAATATATTTAAAACTGTTATTGAGGCCATCGTGGTGGGCACGGTTTGACTAATAATTTGGCGTTTTTGAGTTCGATTATGATTCTAACGATAAATTCTATGCATTTCATGCACTATAAAATAGTAAATCACAAAGTTGACCGCCACTCAAGACGATCTTAAAAATCGTCAAAATGTGGGAAACAAGGATCTACAAGATCTATAAAATTCTATTTTCTTAAGTTCTCAATAAGTTCTCACTTCTTGCCAAATTTCACCATAATTGTAGACGTACAAATTTGGCAAGAAGTGAGAACTTGCACTGCATATAAAGGAAATAAATACGAATAACAGAAAATAATACTGAGGAATACTATAGATAAAAAACATATTTGATTTTGCTCGCAAGTCCTTTCTAAAAAAACAAAAATAAAAAATAAAAAAAAAACAATTAATGGATATCTATCGATTTTCTTTCCCGAGAAATTCCGGGATACAAAAGTAGCCTTGCACTTGTGGCGGAGGTGGTGATTCCCGGCCTAAATTACTATATGTAAAAAATAGTGTAAAACTAAAAACACAGCCTTTAGGAAGGTCCATAACCTGTAAAAATCGATTGTTCGGAGATCCCGGAAACAACATCTCGGAAATGAAATTGACTGATTATATTTTATTAACGCGTTAATAACTATTTGAAAAAGCACGGTTGTTTTGAAATCACAGACAGATATTTCAATGCTATTTGTATGTATAGATAGATTTATTGTAGGTGCCTATATTGATCTATGCTAGTTTTCTATTAAAAAATGCCTTTAGCCTGTACTTCTAAGTAAGTTCATTCAGCTAGAATCCAGAATAAATCGTTGGCGGTAGTTTGGTATAGTAATTATGTCAACTGACATACGGATGCCAGCTCAGTATACCCATGACCAAGTACTACTTCACAGTGTTCGAAACATCGGGTTTCTAAAAATGTATAAAATACACGAAATGTATAAGATACGCGATTAATCCGGTTAATTTTGTTTTATTTAAAATCTGTAATAATCGCGAAAATCAAAGACCTCATTACGTAATGGTTATTATCAAAAAAAGTCTGTAAAGATCAACAGACAATGCTCTTATAAGATTCCAATTTCTTGCACGGCTATATAAAAATAACTACAAAACTTTTTATATCATAGAAAAATATTACACTATTTTTGTATTCTAAAGTTTATATTTATAAACTAGTTGCATGCATTTTAAAAAGCACTCGTTAGCATATCAACGTTCTCATATATAACATTTCTACAATAAAAATTTTCCGATACGCTAAAAATCTTTGAAGCTTAAGAAAATAATAAGTATAATAAGTTCTAGGAACTTTTTAATTGAAAAACATGTTTT
>DWMZ01001816.1:0-15417 GCA_018249855.1 Eueides tales michaeli
ATAAAAAAAAAATATTTTAGTGGTCAGTTTTTTTTTCTGAAAATTGTATATATATATATATATATATATATATATATATATATATATATATATATATATATATATATATATATATATATATATATATATATATATATAATCAATAGAGATATTTGACCCCTTATTGTAACTAAATATCGCTATTTGAATATTTTAATATGCAAATCGTTTTACATATAAAATGAGAAAGCCGTAGATTTGTCCCTTTACAAATATATATTTTTGAATTATGTGTAAAACACTTTTTTTGTAAAAAAGACATTATTAAAATTTTTATGACTTTGTTTATTATTGTTTCAAAACTTGTAAGAATAAATTGAGGCTCAGATTAATCTATGATCAATTTTTTCTGACTGAAGACGTTTTGTACTAGCTATGATTGCATCTCCGCATTTAAAAAAGTGCAGTGAAAAAATGGTGATACTTTCTGTCAAACTTTTCGCATTGCATGTTGAGAGGCGTAACTCAACGCCGCGCTATGCCTTGTTACCAGAGCGAACAAATGAAAATATGAAATAAATGAACAATATACAACTAGAACATACAAAATTTATTACAAATTTAGTATTGATTTAGTTACATGTATACTAATGAGTATAGGCCTGTCATGGCGCAGGGGCACAAGCGTGTGACTGTCAACTCGACAGGTTGTGGGTTCGATACCCACTCAAAACAATAGAATATTGAAAATTTTTAATTTAAATATTAAATGTTTTTTCTGCGCTGTGGTAACTCTCGGCGTTGGACGACACGAAATGCCTCAAATTCGGCGGAAACTATCTTAACACAAAACACTCAAGATCCCCCTGCCTAATTTGCTATGTACAAGATACAGCTGAGTATACGTAATAAATTTAAAGAAAAAATGATATACATAAAACATGTAAAATTATACAAAACAACCTTATATAAGATATCACTTCCATTCTATCGAATATTTTCACAAATCTACATACATACATACATACATATATTGGAATTGCCTACACAATCGATCTATTTATACGATTGTTGATCAGAATTCAGAAATCCGCCATTAGCATCAGATAGCGTAATTCACGGTTTTTGCCTATTGAAATATTTCAAGTGATTATAGCGATACTGTTGCTTTGAAGGTCACAATTTATATGCTTTAAAAACGTTACCAATTTTGTAATTATCTTATTATATATATACTTAGTATTTACTGAAATTATTTTTTTAATGAAATTTAAATACATTTTACTATCTTTTATAAATGGCAGAGGGAGCTTGGGAAGCTAGTGTTAAGACACTCCGTCCTTTGTGTTTGCGTGTTGAGTGGCAAAGGTCATTGTCGCGCTTTGAATTATTCCTAGAGGAACGAAATGAAATTATTAAATATTTCATTTGGAAAAGAACCCACGATCTTTCTGTCACCTTCATCCATGTTTGTGACCTTGCGCCACGAGTCATAAATAAATTAACAAAAATAATTTGTACAGTTTTTTTCTGCTTTTTTCGCTGTATTTCATATATAGCGAAAAAAGCAGAAAAAATCTGTATAGGCAGAGAAAACTTAGTTTTAGTACACTACGATCATCAGTTAAATTTTAGAGACATTGAGTATTGATCAGCGGAACTAAACGCCGCCACCAGTTTGTCTAGTCCACAGAACAAAAAAAATAATCAATTTCCTCGATCAGGAATCGAACGTACAACCGTTGCATTTACAGTTAGATAGCGCCACGACTATTTCAAAATAAATATTTGCACCAATTTCTATTTGCACCAATATCTATTTTCATAAAAACTATTTAAGCTGCCGCAGTTTAATAAAGAGACCATTCTCCTTATATATCAATACAGTACACTCGTTGGCAGTAAATTATAGTTTCTTTTGTTAAATTTAAAGAAATCTACAGTAAATATAATGAGATTAAAAATTCTTATCTCACTAGCATAGTACGGTCGACGTGCAATGGCCGCTCGGTGTTCTTCTATACATGAAAAGATTGGCAGAGGGAAATTGAGGGCCTAGTATTAAAATATTGCGTTTCAATTCCGTGTGTTAAGTGTTTTTAAAATCTATTCGTTCTTGCTAGAAAATAAATAAAGAGAGTAAAAAATAAAGAGAGTAATAAATACAGAGAGTAATTAAGTTTAGCATAAGAACTAAACTTTACATACAAACATATAAAAAATAACCAGAGATACGATACGCGTGTGCTCTTGCGCCTGTACTGGCGCAAGAGCACACGCGTCTATAAAAGCGACCGGTTGTGGATTCGATGGTCGTTCGGGGTAATGATATATTAAATATTTTTAGCTTCTTTAAACCTGGTAACGAGGCCACGCGTACTACATAAGAAGTGTGTCAATGAGAACAGAGTGTCTTAACACAGGTTTCCAAATCCCCCCCCTTCCTTGCCAGGTGCATGATACAGGGGTGAAGCTAAGAAAAAAATATATATTAAAAAAAAACGTATTAAAAATAATGAATACACAATTTATTTTACAAATAAAGAACTATATACAGCACATGCAATTAAAACCATAACCATGCATATACACCCATGCAAGAGAAAGCACCATACAGTCCAGCGGTACCACTTACTGCTTCTTGAGACAGGTCATTGGACACACGTTGTTCGCCTTCACATTGTGAGTTATCTTTCTAAGTCCTTGTAACCACACCTTTGTGAATGAAATTTAAAATTTCATATAATATTAAATAATTAATATAAATACGTCTTTTTTAAAATCAGTTAAGTCAATATTAATAATATTTTTTTGTAATCCTTATATATTTTGTTTCCTAAATAAATGTAAAACAAAATACCTAATGTATTTTTTTTTTGGATTTTTTATAATTTATTATTTGAGCGAAGCAGGATTTGAACCCGCGCCTCTTGGGAACCGTCCAAGCGCTTTGACCAACTTAGTTGTAACACGCGTATATGAATTTCGACGGAGCTTGGTGAGAACGAATTGCTTAGTTGGTCAGAGCGCTTGGACGGTTTCCAAGAGGCGCGGGTTCAATTCCTGTTTCACTCTAATTTTTATACGTTTTTACCAATTTTTTTCAGATACTAAGAAATAGTAATAGTATGAATTCTCTTCTCCGTATATCATTCATTGCATGCTGGATATGAACCTTAACAATCCGTTTTGTGTAAAAAAAACCTACGAAATTCACATTTATACTTTCACACTATAATATTATTAAACTGTAGAGTTTATTTGGTTCTCCGTAATCTCAGCAATTTCTACTAAATTCTCCTGCAAATTATTATATGACTTCATTTATAGAGGAAGGCTATAGGAGTCTAATTTCATATCGTCGGCTTATATTGAAAACTTGCTAATGTTTTTTGTGAAACTATGAGTATGAGAAGCCTGAAATGAAATATTTAATATTTTCAGATTAAATAATTAATATTTTCATTTTTTCCTTGGCAGGGCGCGGCGTTGATATCCGCCACTTAACATGCAATGCCTCGAATTCGGTGGAAAGTGGGGAACGGAACGGAGTATCTTGACACTATGTTCCCAAGTTCCCTCCGTTCACTCTGCCCTGTGATGCTGAGATAAAAAGGAATTGAACACACCATAGTTTCATTTAACGAGATACGAGCTTCAATAGTACAATAAGTACTTTCAATACATGGTTAAAACTAGACATATGTATGTATATAAAGGTGAAGCCTTTATATACATACATATGCCGTAAAGCAATATCAACAAAAAAACACTCTTGAAAATTTATAAAAAAATATTTAAATTATATTTAATCTGGAACATATAAAAAAGATTTTTATAACAAATAATAAAAAAAAAACAGTTCACGTTATTAAACTGCGACAAGCTACTGTACAAGAAATTCAACGTATAGCTTAGTGGGTAGGGCGTTTGGACAGTTCCTACTAAGCGCAGGTTCAAATCCAATTCGTTTTTTTATTATTATATCACACCAGAAGAAAAAAAAAATTAAATGAAAAGTATTAATTATTTTCATTTAAATTAATATTCTCAAGTTATTTAATGCGTTAATATGATACATACATTAGCAGTATTGGCGTCCGGACACACGACATGCTGGTAGTTTATATTGATGTAGTCGGTGCCGCTGCATATGGTGAGAGATTTCTCTTCCAAGTTTTGGCCATGTTTATTCACTAAATTGTTGCTAAGCTTGGCATCCTGAAATGTGGAAATGTTTAGTATTTTCTTACATAGAACGGAAGTTAGAAAGAGAAAGGAGTGTCTCAACACTTGGTTAGCAAGTTCCCTCTGCCTACTCTGCCATGTGCGGGATACAGCGTGAAGCTGAGTGACAACTGTTAAGCTAAAAATAAAATGCCTTAAATAATCGTTGAGCCCACCTGCCGCTGAAAGGCAGAGTATTGAAGGACGTAATATCGTAACGCTACGTTCAATCTGGATTCTCTTTTTAATATTTAATGTTTTCATTTCTTCACTGTGGCATCAAGGCAACGCGCGGCGTTGAGCTCTGCCACTCAACACGCAATACCCTAAATTCAGCGGAAAGTGGGGAACGGATGTGGACCGGAGTGTATTAAAACTACTGAGGCATTGCATGTTAAGTGGCAGAACTCAACGCCGTGCTTTGCTTAAATACCATTCCCGTAGACCTAAAATCCTGAAAGTGGTACCAAACCCTTGATAGGCGACTGACTCTCAGATAACCAATTTTTATTTTAATCATCACTATTTTTCATTACTTCACAGACGAGAAACCATTAAAATAATTAACCATAAAACAAAAGTATACAAAAACAAAAATTTTACTGAAGGCACAGCAAACATTACCTTTGGCACTCCACCAGACCGCACGTCACTCACTTGGCACAGCTCGATGACATCTCCATCCTAAAACAAAAAAGTTGCCTTAACATTTTATTATTGTATTTTGGAGGTCAGTTTTTTTTTAATATCACGCTGTATCCTATATATGTTGGGGAAGGTTGGGGAACCTCGGAACATTGTGTTAATACACCTCATGAATATTAGCCATTTCGTGTAGAGTGACTAAACTAAAACAGTAACCTAACTTGGAATTGACTTCACAACCTGTAGCGCAACTCACAACCTGTCGCGCAATTCACGACCTATCGCGCAATTCGCAACTTGTCGCGCAATTCACAACCTGTCGCGCAATTCGCAACCTGTCGCGCAATTCACGACCTGTCGCGCAATTCGCAACTTGTCGCGCAATTCACAACCTGTCGCGCAATTCACAACCTGTCGCGCAATTTGCAACCTGTCGCGCAATTCACAACCTGTCGCGCTTTTTCAGTTTCACACTGTATGCCGCACATGGCAGGGCAGGCAGAGGTAATTAAGTATTAATATACTTCGATCTACAAGTTAAAACACTGTTCCATATCTCACTTTCTGCCGAATTTGAGACATTGCGTGTTGGTGATGGAACTCAACGCCGTGTTTTGCCTTATTGCCAGAATGCAGAAACTAAAATATTAAATATTTCACTATCTCGAGTGGGGATACAACCCACAACCTGTCGTTTGCAGTCCAACGCCTACGCCACGAAAGGCCTATTATCTACACATAACCTTATACATATAAATATATGATATAAGCATTTCGTTTAAATATTAACACTCTGTATTACGTCAATACGTCGCAAGATGAATTCAGTGATTCAAAATGACGTGACTTGGGCTCGCTCAGGTGGAATCAAGGGGAAGCACTTCGTACTTGAAATGAATGAAGATGAAAATTATATGATAATTTCTTGTTTGCGTAACAATTTTTACATACGATTTAGTATTTGTTTGTATAAGAGATGTTCGTATGTTCAATTGCCACTAAAGAAGACTATGGTATTTTTTTCATTTTCCATTAATTAGTTTTAGCGGCATGTTTTCTTAAATGGAATGGAAATGGAAAAACGTTTTACCGAAGAGCAATAAGGTTTCCTTTGATAAAAATGCTATATATAAGAGAAAAACGTGAAATAATACCGACCAAGTGCGAGTTGGTTCGCTTATGACGGGCTCTGTACTATTGTACATTTTTTTTTTCAGCTTCACTATGATATACTATCTAACCTATGAGTGGATGACCAATTAGGATAGAAATTAAAATGAGTAAAAAGTAATGTATGTATGACATAGACAGGTCTAGGTTCAAGTCCCATATTTAAGATGCAGTGGAGAAATAAAATGAGGGGAAATGACAAAAAACGGTTTTTTCTTAAATTTCACGCAAGCAAGGTATCAACGACAAATAATATTATATAAAATGTGATGGCATACTAGTACTGTCCGAAAAACCAAAAACTATATTGAGATAGACTAAGGCTTATATTTGTAATCCTAGTATGTACATATATATGTATCTGCAGATAATTAAATTTTTGTTTTGTTTGAACAAAGATGTTGAGTGACGGCACTCAACGCCGCGCTTTGCATTACTACCTGAACGAAGAAATGAAACATTAAATATTTAAATTCAAAATGTTAAATATTTCATTTCCTCGAGTGGAGATCGAACCCACAACCTGTCGGTTACAGTCACACGCTCGTGCCGCTGCGCCACGACAGGCCTCTATGTACATTTCACATCTAAATAGCTTTAATTTCCTGTTATATATATCTTGTCTCAAAATTTAACGATAAGCCGGTACCAGATAGTGGGAATACTTATAGTTAGTTATAACTCGAGAAAAATAAAAACTATACCTATTTTTTTTAATATAAAACAAAAATTAAATTCCTCATTAATTCTTACATCCTAAGACACTTTTAAATACTACCCACAATTTTAAATTTTTTTAATTTTTTTTTCTTTTTTATCGGAAACTTAAATAGTACATCAAAAATATCAGTTTTGACACAAAAATTAATAAAGTATAAATTTCATTCTCGTCTCATTGAAGCGATATGTAGTTTTAAATAAAATCATTTTAATCTTATTTATATCATATATATTGTAACCACAAACACAAACGCACATAAATTTCTTTCATAATATTATCCCTTTATTTGAGAAAAGAAAACCATTTCCTAGAATATTCTGCCCTAGAAAAGCTCTGTAGCGGATATTAGCTGATAATTGCGGAAAACGAGTGACCTTTTCACTGGTGAGCTCTATAGAATTTCCTTACAAGGAACAAGTTTGTAATATTATTATATAATATGTACATCTGTCTGTTCTATCCTTCTTATACTTGTAAATGTGAAGGTGAAGATGGATATATATATATATATATATATATATATATATATATATATATATATATATATATATATATATTGTCACCATGCCATGCACGGTTTTTTTCCGGAGGTTAGACCATTGCTCTCATATCCTGCATCATGACATCAGCAACCAGCGCTTCTCACTCCAGGGGCAGACATAGCAAGGCACTTGCATCCGACATAGATCCTAAGCCAGCGCGCAACGTGGCCACACCATCTCAGGCCACGCTCTCGGTGCTTATCTGCTACGTCCCGGACTCCAAGACTACCCTGAATGAATCCGCATGACCGCGTTATACCTTACATCCACTTCAAGATATTCATTTCAGTGACATGAAGCTCCCGAGTGTGCCGAGATAGTACTGGCCAGCATTTACTGCCGTATAAAAGAATCGGTCGAATGATGCTTTTGCATATCAACCCTTTGAGTTTGGTCAATATTCTGCGATAGTAGACAACACGAGTGACTGACAGCATTCCCTGCCTATGCGAAACGGCGGGCATTTGGCCCAGGCAGAGGCATAAGATCAGCGTCTTATTATGGAACTATTTGAAATGAAAATCCTATTTGGCCTGGACAGTCCTTTTATTGAGAAAGGCTATAATAAATTTGGTGGTTGCTGGTGTACACAGTTAACCTGGGCACCGAAAATGTGGCACTATTCTTTTAGTTATTTCCATTACGCGGCCAAAGCCAAAGGGAAAAACTTGTCTATTTTTATATATCATAGTCCGGATTCATACTCCGAGTAAAGTATTCATATTAAGCCTTGTATCGTTGCTTATTTTTAAAGAGATACATATCTCTATATATATCTCTTGTCGTTGTTTCTGTATCTCATCTGTTTTCGCTGTAATATTACACCCTTATAAATGAAGAAGATATACTTTACTGTATAACTTGAGTAATTACTTTATACGATTAACACGTCAGCGGAAACGAGCTTACGAAAATTATACAATGTTATATAATCTTTGTAACAACAATTACATTTTATGCTTTCACTACAATAGGTCAAAAAATAATTAAAAAAATATCCATATTGTCTTCATTGTTCTATACAGAATTATTCTATATAGAGTGGTAAGAGAGGGAGGGGGAGACCTCGTTTGACCTTCGAAAACACAGTATCTCCGATACTGGAGGAAGGTCACGTAAAAAGCACGAGGACCCCCCCGAGGGCATGTATGAAGAGGTTAATGACAGCGGACGAGGTGAAAGAGGTATGCTGAGACCGTATCGTTTGGCGCTCCATTCTCTCTGCCTACTCCGCTAGGGATATAGCGTGAAGATAGGTAAGTGAGTAAGTATTATAATAAAGTAAAGGTGACAGAATATTCTTTTTAACATATTTTTTAGATCTTTATACTGCATCTCTCATATAGTAGGAAAGGCAAAGGTGACGTAGTGCTAAGGCACTCTGTTCCTCATAATAAGGCCATTTTTCGATATTAAATGTTAAACACGTGGTGCTGCAGTATATCTTTTTATCATAACGAGAAGGGAATAGGTTCGATTCCGACTCCAAGAATAATGCGGCTCGAACGAAGTGTCCTCACTATAGAATTCGAAAAAATTGTTCTCAATAGCTTTACTGTTTACACCATGGAAAATTAAAAAAAACCAGTACACCATACCTGCTTGTAGCTGTTAAAGTTCTTATCCAATTTTCATAAAACATAGTTAAAAGTCACTGCGATGAACGCGGCTTTCGGGTTAGAAAAACGACATTGAAATCATTTCATTGATTCAGGAGTTACGGTGCTACAGACACACAGACAAGTCAAAGTTGTACTAACCAGTCTTTTTGCGTTAAAGGTTTAAGAAATTAAACATTATAAGATATTATTGTATTTATAAAATACCGACCGTTAAATTTACATAAATAAAGTCCCCAATGGAAAAACGAAAAAAAGAGAAAATTGAAAAAGAAAAAAGGCAAAAGTAGTTAAAAATGGAGAACTGGAATCATATCATTTTTTTCTACGAAAAAATTAAGTGAAATGAATTCCAAAGATGTAACAAATGCTTAAAGATTAGAAGAAATATTTAAAATATTAACATGATTAAGTAAACATATGAAGATAAGACTTATCATAAGCTTACTGTAACACCAGAGTAAATATTACTTCAAATATTAATTGAGGCCTGTCGTGGCGCAGCGGCACGAGCGTGTGACTGTAACCGACAGGTTGTGGGTTCGATCCCCACTCGAGGAAATGAAATATTTAAAATTTTCAATTTAAATATTTAATGATTCATTTCTATGCTCTGGTATTAAGGCAAAGTGCTGCGTAGAGTTGCAACACGCAATGCCTCAAATTCGGCGGAAAGTGGGAAACGGAAGTGGAACGGAGTGTCTTAACACTAGGTTCTCAAGTTCCCTCTACCTACCCTGCCATGTGCGCGTAAAACACTGCTTTACTATTACGATAATTCCAATCCGTGTTCAATAATTTTAGAAGCATTTCATGTTGTTTGGCGGAACTCAACGCCGCATACTGCCTCGCTTAATCGCATATTAAACATTCCATTCCCCTGAAGGGAAATCGAACCCACAACCGTCGCAATTACGTACCTCCTTTACTTAACACGTCATATTTCAAATTTTGGTGAAAAGTGGAGATTGCAGTGACTTAAGCCTCTATTACATATCCTTTGTCTATGTATGTTATATGGAAAAAACGTGTGAAGAGGCTTATTTACCACAAAATAAACAATGAGCCAGCTACAGTGAAAAGAGAATATAATTTCTAACATAGACTACAAACGTTGTGATTTCTATAGATCAGTTATGTTATTGTATAGCTTTTACGTTTGTCTGTTACAAGCTGTTTCTATTCACGTCAACCTAGACTCTGTGACAGGCGATACGATTGTTACTTGTTATTTAAATATATTGCGTTTTTATTATGAATGTTCAGTTGTTTCTCTCTTTTTAGCTTCACGCTGTATCCCGCACAAGGCAGGGTAGGCAGAGGGAAGCCGGGAACATAGTGTTAAGACACTCCGTTCCACTTCCGTTCCCCACTTTCCGCCGAATTTGAGGCATTAGGTGTTAAGTGGCGGAACTCAACGCCGCGTTTCGCCTTATTATCAGAGCGAAGAAATGAAAACATTAAATATTTAATTTGAAAATATTAAATATTTCATTTCCTCGAGTGAGGATCGAACCCACCACCTGTCGGTTACAGTCACACTCTTGTGCCGCTGCGCCACAACAGGCTTCAATATATTATAAAAAATATATACTCAACACACTTCGTCACTCAACACACGGTGCCTCAAATTCAGCAGAAAATAGGGAACGGAATGTCTTAACACTTGGTTCTTTCTGACTATCCTGCCATGTGCGGGATACAGCGTGAAACTGAAAAAAAAAATATATATCATACAACACGAGAGCGGCTTCAACAGATTCCAAGAGTCGCAGGTTCAAATCCTGCTACGTTCAAATATTTATACATACATTTTCTAAATATTATTATATAATTCACATAATTACATACAATTTTGATGGATACTAACACTAACATACATATATAGTGGCAACTCAACCTAATCAAGGAGTCATCCATCTAGCTTAATGAAGCACATTCAGTGTACGGATTACTTAGAATTTAGGATTTCGGTCAAAATGATATATATATATAGAGCTTATACTCTGTAGTATAACTGTATAGTGTCAGTTGTATGGGAAAAGGAAATTTATGACTATATATTACTAGCTGTTACCCGCGACTTCGTCCGCGTTCACTATTTTGGTCATAGTGACTTACACATAAAAGATAGATATATGCTGTCGCGGACTTTTTTTTAGAACTATTTAAGATAAATAATCCTACAGTAATTATATTTGTGTAACTCCAACGATTAAAAAAGTTTTTTTTAAAATCGGTGTTCCCATCTTCGAGTAATCTGAGGAACATACGTATTAAGAACCTCCTCCTTTTTTGCAGTCGGATAATAAAATGAGATGATAGTCAGATACAGATTTGCCAATTGCGTTATTATACGAAAAAGCCGCATCTGTGCCTTTCAAATTTGAGGAAGAATTTTGAAAATCGGTCCACTCATCTTCGAGTAATCGGGGAACATACATAAAAGAACCTCCTTTTTTATGTCGGTTAAAAATCCCTATAAATTTTAATTTATTATGTTATTCTGATATCGAAGCTATATTACTGTTTATGTTATGTTTCGAATTTATAATATTAGTAAGAAGTAAGATAGTAAGATAGTTAGTGTAGATGACTGTCGTGGCGCAGCGGCACAAGCGTGAGACTGCAACGCGACAGGTTGTGGGTTCGATACCAAGTTGCGGGACACCGCTCGCATAGCCTCTCCTATTTCCGCCATTGTGATACCTTCAAGACTGTAGGATTGATTATTTTATAAACGAAAACATCATCAAATTGTATTGTATTGGAATGAACAGCTATTGTGTTAATATATATTCTTTATTTCAGCTTCACGCTGTATCCCGCACATGGCAGGGTAGGCACAGGGATTTTTTTTTTTTTTGGTTATGTCAGTCCGTTTCGTTCCTCACTTTCCGCCGAATTTGAGGCGTTGCGTGATGAATGGCGGAATTCAACGCCGCGCTTTTGTCTCATTACCAGTACGATTAAAACAAAAACATGAAATACTTCATTTTCTCGAGTGGGGATCGAAATCACAGCTTATCGCGTTTTCAGGTGGCCCTCTTGTGAACCTGCGCCACGACAGGCTTCTACTAACTTATTACCTATATTTATAACTTATATATAAAACTATTCAGTTATTGAGTAATTGACATACAATACAAAGCCTAAGCCTAAAGTAAATGATAGAAAGAAAATTTGTACTTGAACGAGAAAAAACGATATTTTCAATTTTATATCTTAACGTCGTTTTATATCTTAACGTTTTAACTTATGAGGCCTGTCGTGGCGCAGCGGCATGACCGCTGCCTGTAACCGACAGGTTCTGGGTTCGATCAACAGTCGAGGAAATGAAATATTTAATATTTTCAATTTGAATATTTAATGTTTTCATTTCTTCGCTGTGGTAATAAGGCAAAGCGCGGCGTTGAGTTCTGCCACTCAACACGCAATGCCTCAAAAATCGGCGGAAAGTGAGGAACGGAGGTGGAACGGAGTGTCTTGATACTAGGCGACGGCTGACGGATGACTGCGTTAAGCTCCGCTACGCAACACGCAATGTCTCATAATCAGCGAAAAGTGGTCAACGAAACGGAGTATCCCTACACTAGGTTCCCAAGTTCCCACTGCCTCCCTGCCATGTGCGGGTTACAGCGTGAAGCAACAAAAAAAATCGGCATAATGAAAAATATTCTGTGACCTTATGTGTAGATATTTTACTTGAAGAGACAGTGATGATAGAGAAGCTATTGTACGTTTGATATTAAACGGTTTTTTTAATATCAGATTGTTGGTATGACATCCACAGGATAAGGTTTTCTTTTATCAACTTTTTACAGGAAAAAGTATTTGAACGGAACATTTTTAAAATAATTTAGTACAAATATTTGTTCATATTTTTTCAATATTATAGAACTGAAGAATCTGTATGGCTAAACGTGTAAATATTAGGAACTACTGGCTGGTTTAAAGAAATAATCACTACCTCATCTGGGCTATATTATATGCTTGAAGCTCATAATTGCTTTGTCGATTTTCATAAAATATATTAAAGAACCACAGCGTTGATCAAGGTTTTCGATTAAAAAACTGCACTTAAATCAATTGAGCCTATCGTGGCGCAGCGGCACAAGCGTGTGACTGTAAACGACAGGTTGTAGGTTCGATCTTTACTCAAGGAAACGTAATATTTAATATTTTCAAATTAAATATTTAATGTTTTCATTTCTCCGCTCTGGTAATAAGGCAAAAGCGCGGCGTTGAGTTCCGCCACTCTACACGCAATGCCTCAAATTCGGCGGAAGGTGGGGAATGAAGTGAAACGGAGTGTCTTAAAACTAGGTTCCCAAGTTCCCTCTGGCTACCCTGCCATGTGCGGGATACAGCGTGAAGCTGAGAGAGAAAAAAAACTTATATCAATACATTAATTCAGGAGCTACACAATGTCTAATTTATAATTGACTAACACCCTAAGTCATCAACCCCAAATTAGTTTTTACTAAGCTTTCTCCAGAAAACAGTATGAAATATTTAAATTGCGTAATATATAAATATAATGTGATTTTCTCGATTGAAACACAATAGAGTGGTATCGGGACACCTGTGCCATTTGCGACGTTAAGAGGCACTTCCAACAGGCAAGGTCAAGAGAAAATGTAAGCTGAGTACCAAATTGTGACCTTTATATACTCTAAAACTTATGTTTTATGCTGGGTGAGATGTATAGGGTATATATAGTACGGTGGGCAGAGGGAACCTAATGTTAACATTTCTCCCCATTTTGCATTGTCCGATTTTCAAAAAAAAAACAGCGTTCTTGAGGAGTTAAACTACGCGTTCTGTCTTGCTACCAGAGCTAAATAAAGTAATTAATTCATTTTCCCGACTGGGACACGTCGCTTTTAGAGTATGACGCTGTGACACTGCTCTATGACGGCCTTAAACAAAAGCGTTGTACGTAATTGTTTTTTTTTTTAGCTTCAAGCTGTATCCCTCACATGGCAGGGTAGGCAGAGGGAACTTGGGAACCTAGTGTTAAGACACGGAAGTGTGGAACGGAAGTGGAACGTAAATTTTCATAGTAGAATAAAAAAGAGAACCGAGTGATCGTCCGTTATGAACTCTATGAAAATTTCAGAAATTAATTAAAACATCTATAGATTTATTAAGCGTACCATTGAATTTTTGATATTGGATAAGCTCTAACATTAAAGAATGAAAAAAAATATATAAAATACATATATTAATTTAAAAATTGGTACTCATATTTTTACTGCCGCTATCTATCTTCGTACTGTTTTAGTCCATATTTATACTGTGGATGACGTAACCAAACACCGCAATTAATACCTAATACATTTAATATGCAATTCCTCAAAATCATGTCACGAGACAAGTTCAATAAAGAAAAAAAATGTTACGAAACAATGAATTCACCAAATTCACCGAAACAAAACAAACCATCTGTGCAAAGCTGATTTGACAAAAACATACATAGATCAAGAAAAATCGTAAAAATTGTAAGAAAAATAACGTTGTATGTGACAATAACCGTCACATTTACCTACAAATGAGCAAATTTTGTTTTTACCTCTTAAATAAAAAAAAAATATTTGAATTGCATTTTGAAATAAACATGGAGGGTGGCGATATTTATTTAATCAACAAGCGATTTGTCGTGTCTCGCCGGGGCAATAATCTGTGGTAAGTACGATAGGTCGTTGGAGTTGCGCAACTCAGAAAGCAGTGCAAGAAATTCACCGGAAAGTGGGGAAAGGAACGAAGTGTCACTTGGTTCGCAGTTTTTCTCACACTACATATGCGCGATACAAGATGTACCGAATAAAATCAAGCTATTTAAATAATATTTAATAATGTCTTAATTATCTTACGTACTTAATACTAGACTTCAGTCTAGTTCTTACTCGTGTAGTTGAATGAAAATAGTTAAATTATAAGAACACGAAGTAACTCTGTCCGTAGGGTAGAGTAGCTCATAGACTATCCAACACAAAAATATTTTTAATTTTTAAGTAAAAACACCTTGAGGCCTTTCGTGGCACAGCGGCACAAGCGTGTGACTGTAACCGACAGGTTCTGGGTTCGATCACCAGTCGAGGAAATGAAATATTTAACATTTTCAATTTAAATATTCAATGCAATTCCTCAAAATTATGTTACGAGACAAATTCAATAAAAAAAAAATGTTATTAAAATGTGCAAAGCTGATTTATTTGCTTTGGTAATAAAGCAAAGCACGGCGTTGAGTTCCGCCACTCAACACGCAATGCCCCAAATTCGGCAAAAAGTGGGGAACGGAAGTGGAACGAAGCGTCTTAGCACTAGGTTCCCGGGTTCCCTCTGCCTACCCTGCCTTGTGCAACAACAGCGTGAAGCTAAAGTCAAATTAAATAGCACATAATATCATAATAATATGAAAACCAGCACAAATTGTACCACCATCATTATGTAACGAGGCAACAAGGCATCATCTTATCCAGAGACCAGATCTCCTGCGATCGGCTGACGT
>DWMZ01001817.1:0-15407 GCA_018249855.1 Eueides tales michaeli
AGTTTACACGTTTTTAAAATTAGTAAAAATCATCATATTTAAAATGATAATAAGTAATTTTACTATTTTTAAAGTGCTATTCCACACTTAGGAAAGAAAAATACTAAATTTAAAAACGTATAAAAATTTGGACGAAGCAGAATTTGAACCTGCGCCTCTTGAAAACCGTTCAGGTAGTTTCAAATCCTGCTTCGTCCAAATTTTTTTACTATTTAAAAAATTTTGTATGATAATAAGTAATTTTGTAAGGCAGACAGGATGATATGTTAGATCATTTCTCCGATATATTAAAATATTTAATGCTATGGTCCCGCAATGGAGCACCGTCTCATTGTTGGTTATGAGTTCAATTACTATTCTGAGGAATTTAAATTATATATTCTTTTCTGATTTTAGAATTTGGCGTTGAGTTACGCCATTCAACATACTTTATCTTGTAAAATTGGTGGCACGTGGGAAACAATAGAATAGGCGGGTTGTAAGAAACTGAAACCTGGGACAGGTTTCAGGTTCTTGTTAATTCCCTCTGTTCGCTTTAAGATACTTCTATTATTGTTTGTCCGTCATACTCTGAAGGCATTGCATGTTAAATAAAGGTATCGAGGTGCTACGTTACCGCTCTGGTAAGAAAACGAAAATATTAAATATATTATCTTTTCAAGAGGGGTGGAATTCTCGACCTGCCATGGTGTCTACTGATGCATTCTTATACCCCTGCAAGCCCATATAAGGCTGCTTAAATATCATATAAGCAGCCTTATATGGGCTGCTTATATGATATATTTTTTAAGGAAATAAAATATATTTTAAATTTAATCTTTTTCTTCAAATGTACTTAAAACTGAGGCCTGTCGTGGCGCAGCAAGTATACAAGCGTGTAATTATAAAACGACAGGTAGTGTTCGACCCCCATTCGAGGAAATGAAATATTTATTATATATATTGAAATCAAATATTTAATATCTGAATTTTATCGCTCTGGTAACAAGGCAAAGTGCGGCGGAGTTCCACCATTCAACACGCAATGCCTCAAATCCAGCGGAAAGTGGAACGGGGCGTCGTAATACGTAGGTTTCCAAGTTCCCTCTCCCTACCTTGCCATATCCGGATACAACGTGAAGCTACTTGTAGCTATTTGCTCTTTATGATTTTCAATAAATTTTGAGTGATAACTTGATTGGGTCATTTAATGTGAGCAATATATTCTGTTGTTTCCCTAGTAAAAAATACACCCAAAAAATATATAAAATACAAGCAACTCAACGTCAACTTCTGAACTCAATTTCAACGGTGACAGGACCTAATGGATTATATTTTTGTTCCTTCATACGTATACAACCCTGCGATATCTTTTTGTGTTCTAAAATATATAAATTCGGCTTAGTTGATAAAATATATAAAGCATTGTTATTATGAAGTTATTTTTATCTGTATAGTACTTTTATTTATTATAAGCATAAGCATTTATATTTTCACGCTATTATCTGGACATGGCAGGGAACATGGGTTATTTAGGAAAACTTAAAAAAAATGAACATATTAACGGAAGATATGTTTTTCTTCCTACAGAGATTCTAACGACATAAACAAGTGGTGTTTTTTTTAGCTTCACGCTGTATCCCGCACAAGGCAGGGTAGGCAGAGGGAACCCGGGAACCTAGTGACAAGACACTCCGTTCCACTTCCGTTCCCCACTTTCCGCCGATTTTCGAGGCATTGTGTGTTGAGTGGCGGAACTCAACGCCGCGCTTTGCCTTAATACCAGAGCGAAGAAATGAAAACACTAAATATTTAAATTGAAAATATTAAATATTTCATTTCCTCGACTGGGGATCGAACCCAGAACCTGTCGATTACAGGCAACGCTTGTACCGCTGCGCCACGACGGGCCTAAATAAATGGTAACAAGGGTATTAGAATTTTGACGAAGCATGATGAGAATTCCTTCTCAATTCTCATCTAATCTCAATTCTCGCACTTGAACGGTTTTCAAGAGGTGCGCATACAGATCTCAGTGTGTTCAAATTTTCATACATTTACTAATTAAGTATTTTTCTTTTCTAAGTGTGGTTAAACACTTAAAAATAATAAAAATATTGTTAATACACTCAATTTTCAATAAAGCTTTACATTTTTCGCTAAAATATATTGCCTGATGATAGGCAACACTTAACGCCGACTTTTTAATGAATAATATTACACGAAGGGCTTGTACAAGTAATATAATTTATAGTAGGTAGGTTCGCAACTCCCTGAACTAGGAACAAACCTGTATTTTAAGAAGAAGTGAGTATGATAGCTTTAAAATAACAAAGAATTATACAACATGAGAACATAAATAACATTTTTCAAGGAAATGGTTTCTAAGCTTAAAATTTTCTCTAATGAAAAGAAAAGGAAAAAATCGGACTTACGACTAAAAACATAAAATAATGTTTGACTATGTGTTGGTGTGTGTGTGCGCATGCGCGCGCTTGTGTATATGTGTGTGTGTGTGTGTGTGTGTGTGTGTGTGTGTGTGTGTGTGTGTGTGTGTGTGTGTGTGTGTGTGTGTGTGTGTGTGTGTGTGTGTGTGTGTGTGTGTGTGTGTGTGTATGTGTGTGTGTGTGTGTGTGTTGGTATGTGAGGATGAGCTTGCTAATGAAAGCGTGTGTGTGCATTTGTATTATTTAGTTAAAGGGTGAGAGATTAAGAAAACAGAGAGTTGTCAACAATAGTTTGGTCTTAGTAATGTAAGAGATGACTAAAAGTTTTATATTTTTAATAGGTTTTCGGTTAATTTATAATTCAGGCAAATAAGCCATTTTTCAATCTTTTGTTTCACGATGTATTTATATACACGCGCATATTTTTTTATTATTTTGCCTAGAATCAGTCCCTTTTATTAAATATCTTAGAATTACCATTGATAGATACTTAACGTTTCAAGAACATATAAGATCTTTAACAATCAAAGCTAGAAAACTTACACATTTATTTAAAACACTTCGTGATATGGCTGACTTTAATATGCTTTGTGCCAGTCTATTTTTACGTATTGCATAACGTCTTGGGGTGGAGCTGCTAAATCACATCTTATCAAATTAGAAGTAGCCCAACGTGATTTTCTTAAAGTGGCAACTTCTCGTCCATATCAGTTTTCCACAAAAGGATTGTACAACTCATGCGGATTATTGTCTATAGGTAAGCTATTTATCCTGCATATCATACTAAAACAGCACTTATCACTGCAGTACCAACCCACAAATCTCATTAATAAAAGGCTAAATTACACAGTTTGTCAAAGTAAGTTCTTTAACACTAAATTTAGTATGAGATTCCCCTGCTTCCTCAGCTCATTTCTATATAATAAATGCAATAATATATATAATAAACTGAATATCTATCCACTAAGTAAATATCACTGTAAAAACAGTCAACGAATGGCTTTCAAAACTAAATTATGATTAGTCTGAAAGGCTACTCCGCACAGATTTTTAAACTATAACTAAATAGTTTACCTTATGCTAGCATATACCAAACACACGCTCACATACACTGAAACTCACTCACACAAACACACATAGACACACATACAGATCATCGTATAATACATTAACATTATCTATTTTATTTTAATTGTAAAAGTGTTTTTAATTTCCTTGTATTTTATTTTAATTTTAAAAGTGTTGTTAAAAGGGGGAATGACCTGGCGACCTGAAATACAGGGTATCCTAGTTCAGTCGCCAGTCTCTATTCCTTTTAAAGTTATTGTCACCATGCTAGAATAATAATATTTTGTTACTTGTACTGAAAAACTTTGCTAAATAAATGATTATTATTATTAAATTATTTTGCTAATGTTATTGTAAATAGTGGAACTAATAACACTGTATTGCCTGCTAGCAAGAATTGTGGGAGACTGTAGAACAAATATTTCTATTCGAGTGCCTGTTACGATTCTTCTTGGAAGGAACTTCAGCATGTTTACGCAGGATGGTACGAAGAATAAATAGTTGCCTAGTTAGGCAACTGTTTATTCTTAGTACCATCCTGCGTATAACAGTTGTTAGGACATGAGCTAATTTATAGAGCTCAATCGTGGGAAACCTGAAAAGCTTTGCCTTTAAGACAGCGTTAAAGAACCACAGTCCTTTAAGACAGCGTTAAGCGAACTGCAAGATGTTAAACGAAGAGGGTGGTCTAGTGGTGGATCTAATAAAGAAAGGCATGTACATAGTGTTTGACGCATTCAAAAATAAACGATTATTGGATAGCCAACCTGAACTATTTTAATAGCATGTTCACCATTAACTTTAAAATCATCCCACGTTTTGCCTGATATAACTAAAACTGTGTCGTCGGCATATGTGACTATCTTGCAATTGGGAATAAAAAGTTGGCAAAGCTCATTTATAAAGAGTAAGAAAAGAGTTAGACCAAGCAATGAACCCTGGGGGACTCCATATGTAATAGGTAGTTTCACTAACATAATTATCAAACTTAACATGTTGAGTTCGTTTAGAAAGATAACTCTGGAAAATTTGCTGGGCTATTCCTAGAACGCCGTTCCTCTCAAGCTTGGATAAGAGAGTGGGAACATGAACAGTGTCAAATGCTTTTGATAAATCTAAGAAGATACCAAGGCATCTAATTTTGCCATCTAGATTCTTGACCACATGTTCGTTATATAGATATGTAATAGCGTCTTCGGTGCTTATACCACTGCGGAATCCAAATTCATTTTGGGCTATAATATTGTTAGAATTTTAGAAACGAATTAGTCTAACGTTGAGAACTTTTTCAAGAATCTCAAATACGAAAGGGAGAATGGATATTGGTCTATAGTTATTGATGCTACACTTGTCACCAGATTTAAATATCAGATGCACAACTGCAATTTTGAGGCAGCTGGGAAAGTCCTTTGCCTTGGTGCTAAAGCGAGGAAAATAAAAAATTGTAAATATTTCATTCCTTGAAGTGGGAATCGATACCATAACCTATCACGGTTACAGTCATACGTTTGTGTCTCTGAACCACGACTTGCCTGGACATACAAATCTTTTGTCTTTATAATATTAGTATACTTTACGAAACTTAATTATTCCAAATACTTCAAATAAAAAAAAAATATATAAAAGAAAAACTACATAAAGCGTGGAACGGATAAAATATAAAATAAAATGTTTTAAAATTAAATATTCACGCTGCCATAATGCTGCTGCTGCTACCAAATTTTAAGGAATTGCTAGAATTCCTTTATATTAGGCAAAAAGTAAACAGCGTTCCTTAATTTCTTTATAAGAAATTTTAAAGGCTTGTTGTGGCGTGCGGACACAAACGTGTGTTAACGCAATAGCGTCTGGGTTCGATTTCCACTCGAAGAAATGAAATATTTAATAATTTTATTTATTCGCTCTGATAACAAGAAAAAGCGTTGCTTTCCTCCACTCAAGACGCAATGCCCCAAATTCATCGTCGTATCTCAACACTAGGTTCTCAAGTACCCTCTGCCATGTGCGGAATACAGTGTGAAGTTAAAAAATATATTGTACGAAATATAATGTGAAAAAGCCGCCGTTAGTTTAGCTGTGTGATTCCGGCTTAGAATAGGATCACCCTGGTACTGATGGTGTCGTAAGAGGCGACTAAAGTACGTGTGGGAGAGTCAAGTTGTCAGCAATGGCAACACGCATGGGCAGACTCGACCGGATTATTACCACCCCCGGCATTTAAGACTGGCGTTAAGTAGTGGCTTTGGCCACTGCGTTTCGCATTGGGTAATGCCGGGCCCCGGTACCCGTCCACGTTATAGACCGGCAACGCACCTGTAGCTCCTCTGGTGCTACACGGGTCCATGGGCGGCGGTGTTCACTTATCATCAGGTGACCCGTACCTACGCTCGTTTGCCGTGTCTTTCCATAAAAAAAAAGTGTGACATAATTCTTAATATTATCTTTTTATTATTGAATTACAATATAACTATTAACAATCTTAAATAGAATTCCCGTAATCGTAGCAAATAACAGCATTATTAAAAGAATAGCAATGCCCAATAGAGTTACCTTTTCTGTTATTTATCAATCTCGTTTGTACGCAAAAATAATATTTGCTCTCTGGTCCAATAGGTCCTGTAGGAGTCGAAAAAACAACTTATTTTCGTTATCTAAACCAACGAAGCAAACCGAGAAACGAATTATTCCCAATTGTTTTAATAATTTAGAAATGCTCTTTGGATAAATATAACGACTATCGTTAATGATTCTTTGTTTTTATACTTACGTATTTCTTATTTTTCTGACTTTCTTTAGGGTATTAGCAAACTCTGGGAATCCCATTATCACGCTTTATGTTACAAAGATAGAAAATGACGAGAGTTTTGGGATCTTTACGCTGGTAGCACATGGTAGGGTAGGGAAAGGGAACCTTGTGCTAAGACACTCATTTCCGTTCCTCACTTTTTGCGTGTTGAATGAAATATTATTACGTGTTGAATGAAATATCTCAACGCCGCGCTTGGCCATATTACCAGAGCGAAAAAATGAAAATATTAAGTACTTTATGTCTCTATAAGGTGATCGAATTTAAAAGCTATCACGCTTACAATCGCATGGTTATACGTCAGTGCACGACAAGCTTTAAAGAGAAGGATTATTTTAAATAATAACATTTGTTCTCAGAGTCAAACATTTTCTAGTTTTTTAAGTTTTTAAAATACGATGGCAGGAGAGAATATATATTTTCATTTTCTATCACTCACTACTTTAATTTCCATCACAGAAAAGAAAGACCAAAAGCAATTCCAGAACAACTAGAGACAAATTAAATATTCTTATAGCATTGCCAGTCAAGAATGTTGGAAACACGACTTAACCGGTTGTATTGCATTTGACTGGGTCGGCAGGTATTGTTCAGTGAATGGGAAACAAGTTGCTTGCTTACCAATTTTCAAGGCATAAATCCAGTATAACACGTACTGTTGTAAACATTGTATTGTGCCTTTGTGTGCAATGCCTGAAGGACTTTGGAGACTTGATGCAAATTAAAAGTTTTGTGCTTTATTGCTATTATATCTGAACGTGGGTAATTTATGTAATTCTTATACGTAAGAAATATACATATTTAGGATCTAAAATACATTAATTTATGATAAGTCTATCTTGAATAATTAAATATGTAGAAAAATATCAAATTTCTAGAAATAATATTTTCATGAGCAAGATTCATTTACACAGTACCTATCTGCATTAGATATGTATTTAACAAAAACGTAATGTACACACTTTCAATCGCTTTTAGATTACTTCAAAACATAATTATTCCGTATTTTAAATCTGGCTATTATTTTACATAAAGTATATATATTAGCAAATCAGCGCAAAAAATTGGACACCTATGGCACAATAATCATACACTATACCGTCTGTGACAGTAGCGCGAAAATTGTAATTTCCATTAACATTTGAAGAAACAACTTTAGCTTCACGCTAAATGCACAAATCAGGATAAGCTAGATGAGGAATTTGAAAATCTACTGTTAAGACAATCCATTCCCATAGAAGTACTTGTGTGTCAAAACTCAACGCCACAAATTATTATTTTCATTGATACTACTCATTGCATAATGTCTCGAAAATTGGGCAAAAATAGATGTATGAAATATTTTACCTTGCTTTATGCAGTACACAGTACGAAGATTAAAAAGGTACGATCGCTCATGTTTTCACATCACTGAAAGTATGACTTCAAAAAAGTATAGAACATTTCCAATGTGCAGTTTCTTTTGTAAGTTTCTTTTCTCGTCGACTTCATCTGCACTTGTATCTCATGGTGCACTTTTGCGTCGTGAGTTCACAACAACATGCCGTTCAAAGGGTAAATTAGCCATTTAACTTTGCATAGATATTGCTGGAGCATACTCTAGCCACTGTTTTCTTGCGTTTTAGAATATTTGTTCTTTCCATACTTTTATTTTTATGCAATTCTCTATTCTGTAGTGCTTGTTGAAATTGCGATGAATTTTATTTCTATTAAGTATGTATGTATAAGCTTTCTAGTTGAAGTTTTCTATTAAAAAAATAGAAAGAAGAAAAATATCTACTGAAGAACTATTATAATAGTTTCTTAGATGTTTTTAATAAAGCACGTGTAGCTTTTTAAAAGCTCTTTTTAATATTAACGTTGGTAGCTTCTAAAGGTAATCAAGTACATAATAGAATGTAATTTAATTTTCAAATTATTTTTCTGTTAAATATTAACTTAGCGTTTAAATATACTAATACTCTATTAAGTAAATACTAAAATTGTTATTATATAACAAAAGTTTTTAAAAACGATGTGTCTGGATAATAAACACCCACATCATTTTTTAAAACTTTTTTTATATAATAATAATTTTTAGAAAGATTTTACAATTTTGCAAATTGATTTAAATTCTCTATTATATGAAATAAAATAAAGATCAATTTTATCTTTTGGCTTTGAAAGAAATAAAAATATACAAGTTCATCGTTATGTCCTGTTAGGGATTAAGCAGGTTTATATTCTAAGCGATGACATTACAAATTTTAATTGGTTATTAAGGTCGTCTGTATCTTCTTTTTCATAAAATAATTGCTTTTATAATACAATAAAAAATGTTTGTTCAGTTTCACACTGCATCCCGCACATAGCAGGATAGGCACAGGAAACTGAGGATTTCAGTATTCAGACTCTCCGTTTTCACTATGATACTTCTGTTGCCTACTTTTCACTAAACTTGAGGCATTACTCGGAGAGTGACAGAACTTAACGCCAAGTTTGGCCATAATACCAGAGCTAAGAAATGAAAATATTAAATATTTCATTTCATTTTCACTCTCGTGTCGTTGCGCCACGACAGGCCTCAAATACATTTAACAATATTTATAAACCTGTTGTGGCACAGCGGCACTAAAATTGTGACTGTAACCGACAGATTGTGGGTACGATCCCCACTCAAGGAATTTAAATATTTAAAGATTTCCATTTAAATATTTTATGTGTTCATTTCTTCGCTCTGGTAACGAAGCAAAAGCGCGGCGTTGAGTTACGCCACTCAACATGCAATGCCTAAAATTCGATGGAAAGTAGGAAATGGAAGTGGAACGGAGTGTCTTAACACCAGGTCCCGATGATCCCTCTGTCTACCATGCCATGTGTGGGATACAGCGTGAAGCTGAGTAGGAATGAGTATTTATAAAAAGCCGATTCTACAATGTGAATAACCTTATCAACAGTAAATGAACGTATCACTCCCACCTGCCATTTACCTTTGAACAATACTACGTAATTGTTCACATGCGGCGGCGTCTTGATATAGCTATTAAAAGAAAACTTTTGATTTACTTCGACGTTGCAATTTCATAGTGCATGTTAAGTGAGTGAGTGTATCGATTTATTGCTTGTTTTTCAGTAAAGTATTTTTTTATGGAAGTAACATACATCTTTGTAATCTTTGTAGAAAATATTACGTGGTTTCTAATTATTATGAATTCGGCTCATTTTGAACCTAGACAATATTCGTAAATTCTATCTGATCTACTTTTCATGCTTTATCTGTACACAATCAACGGCTTAAAAGAAATCTTTAACATCTGTTATGATTTTCAAATTGACTTTTTACATTATCCTCAGATTTATATCAAGAAATTTAATAGGTACAGGCATATCAGCCTTAATTACAAACTTAGTGGACATAGCTTTTCCCGGTAAAAGTTGGAAAAAAGCTCCTAAACAATAATTCACATCAGTATCTACTTAATATAACAATCGAGATATCACGGAACGTTTTTCTTTTACCACAATTGTCCATGCTAATTCATTATCAGCCTTATTCTCACAGTCTTAAGGATAATACAGTATAGAAGTATAATTCACAAAGTGATAGACCATTTACACGTCACGCCACGACTTCGGCGAACCGCCCGTCATCCACGTCAGGCTACAATCAATGTTTTAATTGTGAATACTGCTGGGAAAGTCTTGTTATAGCTTAATTAAAAGTAATAAATGAAAAAAAAACATATTCATGCTATATAGAAGAAATAATAGGGTAAGCATGGGTTTATTTTATATTTTCTTTTAATCCAAACGTAAAGCATGGGTTTATTTTATATTTTCTTTTAATCCAAACGTAGCGGGCGTCGAAATCACTCCTCGTAAATATAGTCAAAGCGTTCGAGTCAAATAATCTATGCCTATCAAGTTACATTGAAATTTTAATACGCTAATTACTGCGTAATAGCAATTATTTGATTTCTTGTATTTGTATTTAATGCACTTTTTTCCCAGCTTCACGCTGTATCACGTACATAGCAGGTAGAACGAACTTGGGAACCTAGTATTAAGACCGAATTTAAAGAATCTTAAGCAATACTAAGAACATGATGAAAACATGAAATATTTTATTTGAAAATAATAAATGTTTTATTTTCTCTTATTTTCTTAAATTGGAGATCGAACCCACAACCTATCTTGTTTAGAATCACATCTGTTCCACTATAGGTGTTAGCTGAGTAACGCACATTGTATGTGAAATATTGCGACCTCAACTTGATCCACTTCTCAATGCGAAATTGAGAATTTATATTACGAATTTAGTTCTAATATCACCGAATTAACATATGAAAAATATTGCTGTTGGTGCAAGATGGCCGCTGAAACAAAATGGCGGATTAAAAATTTATGTATAACCCACTATTAACTGAATTACATCTGATATCACATGAATGTGATATCAGATGTAATTCAGTTGAAAAAAAGAAACACGTAAAAAGCTTTTTAAAAAAAAGCATTTTTAATTAATTCTTTCTTTTCATGCGTTTTATTTGTTGAAGGCCGTCGAGTAATGTATATATATGTGCGGGATATATTACGATATATTTACGAACTATAGGTTTACGTACCTATGTATCATAATATTGTGTATAAAATAATCATTTTATGGTATTTTTATTTAAAAAATAATATTCTGACAATTTTAAACATAACACATATTAATTTAGTTAAATATATTATTGAATATGTAAATAAAATTCAGTTTGTACCAATAGTCACCAATTACGCTTAATAATGGCTTTGTAATTGATACCACAAATATAATATTGTGACAAAGCCACTGTAAACATAGAAGCAACCGCAACTTCAAAACAATTCGTCAATTAAATTTAGTACAGCCACCCTCTATTAAGGACCCAATTTATCAATTTAGAGTATATTCTATATTATAGTACTATTGTATATATATGAATTGATATTTTGTACTATATAGTTTAATTATATTATGGAGTTAACAGGTTTTAAAAAAAACTGTACAATAAAATTGTATTTAATAAAAAAATATTTAATAAAAATAAATAATAGAGCATTATATGAAACAAGGAAATAAAGCAAATAAAATTTTAAATTAAAATAAAAAATCACACCCAAAAAAATTCGTACAATATAGCTAAGAACTATCGCTATATACTAAATTTAAAAACGTATAAAAATTTAAACGAAGCAGGATTTGGACCCGCGCCTCTTGGAATCCGTCCAAGCGCTCTGACCACTAAGCTATTCGTTCTCACCAAGCTCCGTCAAAATTTTTATACGCTTGTTACAACTTATTTATGTCGTTAGCATCTCTGTAGGGAGATTGAATAACACTTTAAATATAGTAAATATTTAATAAATAGCATTCTCCCTAGCCAAACGACAATTCTAACGAATTGTCTTTGGGTAGCAGAAATTTGTAAAAATCTCCCTACAGAGATACTAACAACATATAGTTTTCTAATAAAACTTATTTCGATTAGTTTATTGATTTAATTTTAAATATTTTCTACAATTTTTAATTACATACATGAGTATTATTTATATTAATAAAAACTTTAGATACAATGATATAGAAAAACAAAACAAAATTAAACTGTTTTTTCTAGTGGAAGAATTTATAACGGTGGTCAGTTGCTTCTAGGGACTTTTAGGGTTCTTAGTTTGCTTCTACACTAACCAATGAACCTTTCTCTTTAATTTCAGCGTTATATGCCGCGTAGTTTCTACTCTGTGTTGTTTGTTAATCACTCACTAACTGAAGAGTTTAGTGTACAAAGATGTATCTACGGATAAAAGGTATATTGCTTATAATGTTGATCATTATCATCACTAAAAAAATACTAGAAATTAATAGAGAAATAATTATTGTTTATTATAATATCACTCAATACGCAAAATCGGTACAAAGTGGGAAATGGAACGAAGTGTCTTAGCGCTTGGTTCAAAAGTTTTCTCTGCCTACTCTGCCATATGAGAGATACAGTGTTAAGCTGTGGGAGAATGATTATTGTTAGAAATACCAATATAAATTGTCCGTTTATTGTATTTCAGTTTTTATAATTACTAAGTACACCTCATAACAAAATTTTGTCATATAACGAAAATTTCGTTTACGTATGTTGTCTACTATACAGAGACTGTCACGTTCTAGTATCTGAACTATAAGCAGCTTAAATCTGGTAGTTTATGAATTATGTATGCATTACCATCGAAACCTAACCAAATTGTACGTGAATATATGATATATTTGATATGATGAATGTTAATTTCATCTGAATATAAATTTGTTGCTGGCTTTTACCTGCTGCTTTGTCATCAAATGGAAATTACTCTGTCGTCAACCACCATATTTGTGCAATAACTTTGAGCACACACTTTTATTCAACTTCACGCTTTCCTACTATATGAAAGAACTTGGGAACCTAGCGTTCCCCATTTTTCGCTGAATTTAAGACATTACTTGTTGGGAGGTGGAATTTAACGCCGCACTTCGCCTGAAAGGAAGAAATGAAAATATTAAATATTATTTGTTTTCGAGTGGGATCAAACCCACGACTTGTCTCGCTTACAGACGGACGCTTGGGCACAAGCGTTGCGCCATGACGGACATCGAATTCTGACAGCAGTTACAGTGGATTATTTTTTCGTGTTCAGTTTTAAATAAAAAGTTATTAATGTATTACTTTTGGTGTTACTTACAATCAAACGCTGCTACGTATTATGTCCACTAGTACTAATGAATCATTTTTAAAAGAAAAATGGAATATATCTAAAAAATGTGAAGTTAAATTTTTATTGGGAATATCATTAAAACTTAGGTCTACGCTGTATCCCTAACATGGTTGCCAGAGAGAACGTAGCAGCATACTCTACGGTTTTGGCATACCTCTTTCGCCTCGTCCACTGTCACCGACCTCTTTATAAATCCCCTCCGGGGATTCTGTACTCTATGTTTAAAGATCAACCGAGAGGGACGCCTCTCTTACAATAACATACCCCTCATAAAAATCATGATTTACATTATATTTCTTACTAAATGTACGAAATACAATAAAATAAACATACAATAAAGTTATTTATCATTACTAAAACTAGTCTATCTTAAATTTTTTAATACAATCTACACAAAAATATCTGCACAAATATATCCTTTTTACACTTACCAAAAACAAGGACACATTCAATAAGGCTATAAGTATCGGGTGCGACCGCCCAAAGCTGACTCAGTACTTTCCAACATGATAGCCAAACTTATTTAGGTCCACGTTGCCTATTTCGAGCGTGATATCAAGAATTAATTTTGTTGTTTATAGCAAAATTGCTTTCTGGCGTTCCAGATATTGAGGATTATTAAAGAAATAGCACCGTGTAAAGTATAATTTGCAATATTATAACAACATATCGTAGAGTTATTATTAAAAATGAATTGTCAGTGATTATTTTCGGTTGCCATTGCAGTGTGCGGAGAAAGGCAATATATTTTTAAGTCTTATCAAGGACGCAGATTGTGTTGGGTATAATCTGTATTGAGTAAATAAAAAGGAATTCTACTCATATTGTTGAGTCGAAATGAATCCTCTACTAAATTCTGCAGATCATCTTATTAAGTTTTTTTCCTTTTCACGAGAGATCCTAGTGTCCAGATACTCAATTCTCCGTTTTCTCTATAGAAAATATATATTAAAGTATATATTAAATAAATTAACTGTATATTATACTCAACGATCTGCCCATGTTAGTAACAAAATCATAGACAACAAATTGCTATAAAAAATGTCAATGACATAATCAGTAACGAATCGATAAAATCAATAATTCCATAATTTTAAAGTAAAAGCCAAAGAATTATCGTTTATTATATTGATGTCTAAAGTTGCAACTTTCATTTGTCAATAATATTGACTGACAGCCATAAAATATGATGAAAAAAGCGTTGTTGAGATGATTGTCGGCTATATTTTTTTTTTTGTAAAGTTTGACATTTTCCTTGTTTATTTTTATATTTTATAAAGATACAGAAAAATTAAAAAAAAATGATTTCGATATATGACGTCATCGTCAAAGCATATTTACAATGTGTTTGATAAATATAGTCTATGGTAATAGGTTCAAATTCGATTTGACGGAGTATTTTTGTCTATTACAAAATTTTCCTAACTATTTTCAATTGATGTACAAGTTAAGAAAATGTTGTAATTTAATAGACCGAATTCGATCACCATCGATAACGAAATCATCAGAATTTATTTAGTATTTTACGAAATATGGCGTTAAGTTTCGTCAGGATATTTAATATATCAAAATAAACAGAAAATAGAAACAAAAATAAAAATTCCAATCTCTATACGAAATCACTAGACATATTTAATTTTATTATCCATAGATATTTTATTGAATACGCCAAATAAAACTTTAGGTTATTCCTGTAAATCAGAAATAACCTGTACTTTTATTTCGCGTTTGCTTCTTTCAGAGCAACGTGTGATGGATGTATTTATTTTAGTACTTTTGCATTCGTATTTTATATAAAACGAAAATTTACACCAGTGATATGCTCGCTTTGACTATCGTCGCTGTAGTATAATATGACGTTAAAGATTTTCTGTGGTGTCATTTGTCAAAGAATATTATTTTCTCTTTGGGAAAACATTATTTTTTTATATACAGTGTTTCTCAAGTGATGCCTATTATTACATCGGCCCTCTCTAAAAAAATCAAGTATAATTTTCTTCAGTCAGCTAGCGTTCCGATCATTTCAGGCTATGGTTCTAGCTCACTTAACGTCTTAGCTGTTATGCGTTTTCATTCTAATTATTAATATTATTATTCCACGTCTCATCCACAACTAATAAAAAGCTTTTTAAATAAAACCGGTCAAGTACGAATCGGAATTCGCTTACTAATCATTATAAAACTATAAGTAAACGATAAAAACGGGGACATTAGCATTTTCATTTTGTCGCTTTGGAACGAGACAAAGCGCGGCATTGACTTCGCCTATATAAAACGCAATGGCTCCAGAATTTGCCTGAATTATGGGGTGTAAATATCTTAATTTAAACACTGGGTTCCCAGGTAGGGAACCTGGGAAC
>DWMZ01001818.1:0-15401 GCA_018249855.1 Eueides tales michaeli
CATTTAACGTTAAATGATCGTCCCATCTTTTGGCCCCAATAACTTTAAACTCGATCAATAAAGAAATAAAAATTGTTACATGCGCATGTGCCGCCACATTATAAAAAAAATAAGTCTTACTTAAATTTACATGTGCATGTATAACTTTATGTCACGTTCCTACATACCTAGTACGTGGTTCGTTGTAATAATTATCCTAGTGTTGACATCCTATTTCTTACTTTACAACCAATTTTTGAGACATTTGTGTTTTGAGTGACGAAACTAAACGCCGCGCTTTGTCTTCATACCAGAGGTGGAGTGTGGTGGTCATCGAATCTACATTTCTCACATTTATAGACACTCACTATGCCACTGAGCCAGCAGTACTTCAAATTATGAGTCTTGTATAACAAAGTAGATTTTTGCCTACTGTCTAAGTAGATTACAGTAGAGTTCTCGAGACAACCTAGAGAAAATTAGTGATTAGACACTATCTTCTCTTTAAAACCTAGTGTCCAGACACTCCTTCTGTCACTTTCTTCCTCGAAATACTACGTCTTGAGTGGAACTCAATGCCGTTATTTAACACACCATTAAAGACATATGAAAATAATTAATAATCCCGACTGAGAATCGAACCTGTACTCATAATTTCTTCTACAAATAAAATGACCAGAAAATGTATTAGATACAGCCTTCCTGAGTACTTCGTATTGCGTTACGCTATGTACTTAATAAACTGATACCTGTCCTTGACTCATTGGAAAATTCCATAAATATCTCGAAATAGATGTGTTAGCGCATTTTTTTGTTTATAAGCTTCGCGCCGTATCTCACATGTAGCTGGGGGAGGGGAGGAGGGGGGGGGAGTGAACTTAGTGATACGACATTTCTCTTTGCTCTTTGTTAATATTTCTTTTTATTAGCATCACGCTGTATCCCGCACATGGCAGGGAAGGCAGTGGACTCTTGGTAAATTAGTGTTAAGACACTCCGTTCCGTTCCGTTCCCCACTTTCCGCCGAATTTGAGTCATTGCGTGTTGAGTGGCGGAACTCTACGTTGCGCTTTACGATTTGCCCATTACGAATGTTTGTACAACTTACTCGGATTACATCAACTGTTATGTTTTTTTTGCATAATATTCTAAGGCCAGTTATTATGAGATAAAAGTAGTTATTATGATGCCTTATTATTATAAATAAAAGTAATTATTATGATGCCTTGTTATAAGAGCGAATAAATGAAACCATTAAATATTTAAATTAAAAATATCTCATTTCCTCGAGTGAGGATCGAACCAAGAACCTGTCGGTTACAGTCACACACTAGTGCCACTGCGCCACGATTTCTTCGTTCTGGTAACAAGAACATAGTGCGGTGTTGAGTTCCGCAACAACACACTATATCTCAACATTCGATGAGAAACGAGGAACTTAACAGTAGGTTCCCCTATTAGCTTGCTGTATACGGTCTATAAAACAAAATAAAAACATCCACTGGCATAATACTATATTCGTCCAAGGACGGTTTTCAAGAGGCGCGGGTTCAATTCCTGCTTCGTTCAAATTTTTATACGTTTTTAAATTTAGTATTTTTCTTTCCTAAGTGTGGAATAACACTTTAAAAATAGTAAAAAATCCACTGGCAGGTGCCAGTTAGGTATATAATGTAATTTCTCACGACTCTATAATAAACAACTTTCGCAATCATTACGAATGCTTGCTTGTACAGCTTATTCGGATTACATCAACTGGTTTTTTTCTTTGCATAATATTCTAAGGCCAGTTATAAAAGTAGTTTTTGTGACCGTTATGTCGCAGTGGTATAGTGCCACATTGCGAACGCGATGATTGTAAGTTCAATATTTTTTAGTTTCTCGCATGTCCCGCATATATAATGTGTCACAATTGTTTTTATCGTGAAAAAAAGTGAATGAAAAAACAAAAAATCCTGAGGAGCCAAAATAGTTAAAAAGTTTTTAATTTTTGGTGGAAAATGGGGAACCTTAACAGTAGGTTCCCAAGTTCCCTCTGCTATGCCGCCATGTGCGGGATACAGCGTGATGCTTAAATCAAATCAAATCAAATCAAAATGCGTGATGCTTAGTGAAAGTGAGTCAAAATATTTTGCTTAAGGCAGCTAATTTATTATTTTGAGCCAAAAGAAAAAAATACCGTTATACCAGAAACGTAGAGTCCAGACACTACGTTATCTAATGGAACTCTGTAAGCGTGATGGTAATGAAATTAATTTCCACTAGGGAGAATGAACTATTTTCATTTCCTTGCTCTGGTAACAAAGCAAAGAGCAGCGTAAAGTTCTGCCAAATCACCACTCAACATGCAAATGCTTGTTAAAAGGGCAGTGTGTGGAAAACAGATGGACCTCTGTAACAAGCAAAAATTAAAAAAAAGTCCTCCACGCAAATAATTTTCAATTTTATACCAAAACTTAAATAATAATTTTTACCAAACTTTATTAAGAAGCTTCACAAGAAAACTGGCGTCATAATTAAGAATCGCATCCAAATTGGTCTATAAGTTTGGGAGCTATGCTGCCAGAGATGGACAAACACATAGTCTGTAACTTATAACAGTATTTTTAGCATCGGTCGCGTTTGTTTTGTATACTATTGTAAGAGCTTCAGACAAAAATTTTGAAAATTACTTTTTTGGCCATATTACATTAATAAAGGTATTCTATAAGATGTTTTATTGATACATCTTCCATGTACAGACAGTGATCAGATATAGATTTAATATAAGTATAGATTATGAGAGCGCTTGCCCTAATAATATTAACGCAACACACTTTCACACGATTAAACCAAAATACAAGAATATTTTCTAACGGTTTCCAAGTCCTAAGAAAATCAGATTTCAGTGTAACAATTAGTAAGCTTTCTTGAGAAGCTTCACGTGTTCTTATAGTTAATTACACTTAGAAGTGTTATTACTTCACGCTGTATCCCGCACATGGCAGGGTAGGCAAAGGGAACCTAGGAACCTAGTGTTAAGACACTTTGTTTTGTTCCCTACTTTTAACATCTTCGGGAGAAGAATCGATCCTACAACCAGTCGTTTACACACGCTTTTGTCCCTGCGCTACGACAGGCCTCAAAGTAGTTTTATAATATTTGAAATAGTTATGATCGAGTTAGTTTTTTAGCTTCATGCCATATCCTGCACATGGCAGGGTAGTGTTAAGACACTCAGTTTCCATTAAGACTGATCCTTTGACCATTTTCCGACAGATTTGAGGGTTTGTATCGTGAGTGGCGGAACTCTACGCCGCGCTGTAAGTAATACACATATCGTACAAAAAACGACGAGTGAGGAACGTAAGGGTCTTCTTGATGGGAATGGACGTCTTCACATTAGGTTCCCAAGTTCCCTCTGTTGACCCTACTATTTGCGAGATACAGCGTGAAGTTATTTAAATAATCTTTTTAAATGTTTCACTTTAAGAAACAGTAATTTATTTGTTAAATTTTCGTCAAATTCCATTTGGCGTTTTGATAGAGGGGGCGTGGGACGTGACTACTGTGTTGAGAAATAAATTTTGTCGTACGCTCTACGCCAGATGCATACTAATTTTGAGGGAAATGTATTGAGAGAGTATATAATATATATTATACTCATTTTTACTCACAATTTTACTCTCGTGTAGAAATAAAATTAACTAAGAATGACGTAGGGAAGAGACTTTGTTCTAAACGCGCTGGTTGTGGATTCGATTTACACTTTCCCTCTGTCCATCTTACTAATTCTTGAATGAAAAAGAAAAAAAAAATGTCTATGTCTCAATAAAGCAGAAAATAATTTTGTATCATACATGTTATTTTAAGTATATCGAAATTATTAATTTAATGTAAACAAATAATCAGACAAAAGCGCGGCGTTAAGTACCGCCACTCAACACGCAATGCCTCTAATTCGGCGGAAAGGGGAACGGAAGTGGAACGGAGTATTTTAACACTAGGTTCCTAAGTTCCCTTTGCCTACCCTACCATGAGCGGGATACAGCGTGAAGCTGATAATAAAAGTAAATAAATACTTTATCCACAGATAATCGTGGATGTTTGTGTAACTTTCATCAAAAAAGCTACTTAACTGATGTAGATAAAACTTTGCAGTAATATAGCCTTTATATCAGAGAATAAGACAGACTACAATTTATGTTAATTTTTTTGAATAATTTTCCCTTAATACAACAATTTCTTTAAGCGGGCGAAGCCGCGTTTCTAGACTAAACAAATGTAGGTAGCTCTCACTCAAATGCTTGGAATTTGAAATACACTTAGGCCACTAGAGTTTTTCTCTCAGCTTCAAGTTTATATGCGCATAAACTGACATTTCGAGTATAAAACGTTTATGTCTTCTTTAAGACGTTTCATTTTATTCCATACAAAATGTTATGTGAAAAGGACCCCATAAGGGTGGGATTTCAAGGGTTTCAGATTTTTACTATGTAGAGCTTTTGGAGTGTAATAAAATTGTGAATTGACTATTTAAAACGAGACTGACGTGGCATAGTATTATTTATTATAGACACGAAGGCTTGGGATTCAATTCCCACTCGTATAAAGGAATGTTTTTATTTCTTCGCTCAGGTAAAAAGACAAGCTGCGGCGTTAATAACCGCCACTTAACATGGAATATTTAAATAATTGGATATCACTGAACTTGAAGAATGGAGTGTCAAAGTCTTCTGCTAACAGCTACAGCTTAACGCTATGCGTATTCAAGGTATATAGTGAAGCCAAAAACGACTTAGCGCCGCTGGCTGATATAGTACTGCCAGACAAGCAACATCTCTTTCGCGCTGGTGAGGTTTCGTGACCCTATTACTAGGGTGATTATTGTCTACCAAATTAGTTGTAAGGAAATTTGATGGTGAAACATAATATATATATAAGCAGCCCCAACATTAATTGTCAGATAACTATCTGAAATGAAACACTTTTAAACGGATTAATCGCGTATATTGAGTTTTTAACATTTTTGGAAACCCGACGTTTCGAACACTTTACAGTAGTCCGTCTACCCGTGACCACGGACTACTGTAAAGTGTTCGAAACGTCGGGTTCCCAAAAATGTTTAAAACTCAATATACGCGATTAATCCGTTTAAAAGTGTTTCATTTAAAATGTGTAACAATCGCGAAAATCAAAGATATTATTAACTATCTGAAACCTTAAACTCATCAACTTATTAACTAAACTAAAATCTTTGATGAGGCCTATCCTGACTTATGAGCACAAGCGCGCAACTGTACATGTGACAGATTATGGCTTCGATTCCCATTCGAAGAAAAATTGTTTCTTTATATTTTAATTTCTTCGCTCTTATATAAGACAAAGCGCCGCATTAAGTTACGCCACTCAACACACTATGACGGTGAATTCGTTAAAAGTGATGAACGGAAGTGCCTTAATGGGAACAGAGTATCTTAACACTACCATGCCAAGTTCCCGCAGTTCCCTGCCCCCTGCTGTGTGCGGGATACAGCGTGAAGCTAAAAATATTTTTATTGACAAAGACGTAGGCGAGTGAAATTCTCTGAAACATCTCTTAGATGTGACATTTGAACCGCCCACACTCTGTGGGTGTTGAGACGTCGGTACTTGTCGTAGTACATATTTTTAACCTTTTTACTATAAAATTGTTTATATTATTATTTATTTATATTCTGTTTATATTTGTTTGAGGAAATATTTACGTTTGACCTTGCATTGACTTTTGGTTAGGGTTGTGTTGTTGCGGAAAGTGGAGAACAGTACGGAGTGTTTTGACACTAGGTACCCAAGTTTCCTCTACCTACCCTGCCATATGTTCCCAAATATGGCATATACAGCGTGCGCTGTTTATATTTAGGTAATAGAGCAACTTCACGCTGTATCCCGTATATAGCGGGTTAGGCGGAAGGAACGAGGGCGGAGTGTTGAGACACTTCTCCTTGCTCTACTACTGGCATCTAGATATAAGCAACGGGCTGTGGGCACGATTGTAATGTTCAATGTTCGTTTGATTCTTGTTCAGAGAAATGTATTATTATTTTTCCGTTATGGATCGATACAGGGGTGTCTGTGTAACCTGTCTTAAAAAATTGACACAAAGTGGGAACTAAACTGACTCAAGCAAGTATTCGGCGCTGTCCTTCGTTGCAAGAAAAAATTGTGAAGCTTCAGGATACTAGAGAAAATGTTCCTTACAATTGGCCTTAATAGAAAGACATTTGTAAAAATAAACTAGCACAAGCATGCGACTGTAAAGGTGACAGGTTGTGAGTTCTATCCCCACGAGAGAAAATGAAATAATATTCCTTTGCTCTGGTAACAAGGCAAAACGTTCAGTTCCTCCACTTTACACGCAATGCCTCAAGTGCGGCGGAGAGTGAGGAAAGTCTTAACACTAGTTCTCTCTGCCTACCCTGCCATGTGCGTGATACAGTTTGAACCTAAAAAATAAATCACACTAAACCAGTTCAAATATAAAAGAAAAGTCCAATTTACTATTATTTTCAAATATGTATTGTGCAATATATTGCACAATAATATTTCTCATACATTTAATCCTCTAGTTTAGGTTTCAATATCCGTAGTATACCCGTCTAAGATACAAATGAGTATCAAAATGCGGGGGCGAAACTGTATTACGTGAACGTGTCGAGGGTGCAGCTGGCGAGGGTGTAATAGGGTTGTGGGGTCGATTACTGAAAAAAAAAATATTTTAAGTTTGGTTAGAAATATTGAAAATTTTATGTATTCTTATGTTGTACAATAGTTATAATGTAGGTCAATAAAAAACGTCAAGAATCAAGTCAGTTTATTACCACTAAATGAAGAACTGAGTGTCATAACACTGTCCTACATATTTATATAGGTGAAGCTAAGAATTATAAAATAACAGAAGCCTTCGTAGTGCTTAGAGGCTCAGTGTAAACAACAGTTGTGAGACCGATTCCCATGTGGGAGAGGCGATATAAAATTATTTCCAATTCCTCACTCTGATTACAAAACGAAGCACAGTGATATGACACTCAACACACAATGTTTTACGATGCATGGGAAACGGAATATCTTAACACTAACCTCTTTTTACCCACCCTCCTGTATTAGAAATACATCGTAAAACAAAACTAAACTTCCCCCGAAAATAGTGAAAATAAAATGAAAAATTATAAAACTTTTCGCAACCCTATCAGCCCTCAGTAAATCGGGGGGGTGAGACACGTCAATCTAAACATCCCTTACCGGGGGAATTCTGCCCTGCCGGTTATTAGATAAATATGCCGCTGTAATCATAATGTGAACGCCTAAACGATCATTTCGCTAGATTATATTTCGTGTTTATATCTATTATGTATGTATGTATGTTGGTGATAAGATTAGGGGGTTATTCATTGTTTGGGACTATATTTAGGGTTCCCTACTTAAAGAAGGAACCTTTACAAGATTACTTTGTTGTTCATCTGTATGGCTGGTGTCTATACACTAGGTATTTTTGGAACTCCCTTCCACACCCAACACGTATCTTCAAAAAGCTCTTCTATGCCTTAAAGGCCGGCAACGCACCTGTAGCTCCCCTGGTGTTACACGGGGCCGTGGGCGGCGGTGATCACTTACCATCAGGTGACCCGTATGCTCGTTTGCTTTGTCATTTCCTTAATACGTTTAGGTTTACCATCCATAGTAGCATAGTTTTTGTAACTGTTATGTTGTATGAAATTGGCCGCATGCTTAAAACTTCCCTTCGTACCCTCCCGTGGACCTACACTCATAAATTTTGGCACAAAGTAACAATAGATTCTTATTTTGTGCAAAAATGAAAACAGAAAAAATCGAAAATTGAAAAATTTCAAACAAAAGGAAATCATTACAAATTTTCATTTGTAATTCATATCAAAATAAGTACATATGCCCCCGCAAAATTAAGTTCAATAACTTTATAAGTTCTATGTTTTAGCTCAGCTTCACGCTGTATCCCGCACATGGCAGGGTAGGCAGAGGGAACTTGGGAACCTAGTGTTAGAACACTCCGTTCCACTACCGTTCCCCACTATCTTTCGTTAACTTTCAATAGACAAAATAGTAAAGAATGTGCCTAGGCCGTTTTTTTTATTATGGTGGGTGTAGCAGCGCAGCCCCTTACTGAAACCTCGACGGGTCTAGATTCGATTTCCAATTGCTCGTAATAAGCTATTCTCAATTGGATTCATACGTTTAGAAATTCTCGATTCGGAATCAATTATGATTATTATAAATATATTAATTTAATTTATAAATAAATATTGTTAATTTCTGTGAAATAATATTAAACATATGTAAGAGCTTCATAGTAGCTAAACCTTAAATTGTATGTATATTAGAGATTATTCTACATACATACGTTTACTTTTAGAAGATACTCGTAAGTATCTTTTTATTAAACGTATACCTGCATCCTGTTTCAAATTTAATAATTCTTGCTCAAAGTTTTTAAAATTTAAATACATATATTTAAATTTAGTTCTTTTAAATTTAGTTCGAGGTTTATTTTCATTATGCACGACGGTAATACCAACATAGGCACATTAAAGAAAAATGTCGATTCACGCTTTTTCCCGCAAAGCACGATAAGCAGAGTGAACCTTTTCAAACACTATGATTAATTTTTAAGATATACATGTTGAGGGGCAGAATACAACTCGATATTATGTCTGGCTACCACATATAGCAAATGCGTACAACCGTACACTTTCACAGTGAGACGCTGTGTCATCACACCACAATGTGTTATTTTTAGCTTCCCACAGCATCCTGCTAGTAAAAGAGAGCTCGGGTACCTAATTTTGAGACACTCCGTTCTCCATTTACTACCAAATTTCAGACATTGTCTCTATTAACCACGAGAACAATAAAAAAAAATATTGTACTTTCTCAAGAGGGAATAGAACTCATTACCTTATATGCGCCATGACCGACCATATAAGCCTAATATAATAATATAATTTTCAAAAGCACAACTAAATCAATTTCCACTAGCGCATCAATTTCTATATAAGTTAAGAGAGCTGTAAGAGCTGCGCCCTTTACTCCTGCCTTCATTAAAGGACTAACTTTTAATCTATCCATTAAACGATCTCGACATTCAGTTCAGTTATAGGTCATAAGGTTAGCGAAGTACTTGATCTGGAATAATTTTATGTAATATATGTACTACTAGTTAATTGAGCGCGCTAATCTCAGGAACTGTTTGAGCAATTCTTTTTTGTGTGGAAAACGGAGTGTCGTTGCACTTGATTCTCTCTGCTTTGTGGGAAAAAGCGTAAATCTGTTTTTAGAGATAGTGAGGCGTATTCTGAGGTTTAAACTTTTTTTTTAATTTCATAGTGTCTTCCAAACATATCCGGATAGACAAAGGGAACCTGGGAACCTAATGGTGTGACGCTTTCTTTTCCATTTTCCGCGGAGTTGACGCAATGCGTTTTGAGTGGCGGAAATCAACGCCACGCTTTGTCTCGAGTGGAAATCAAACCTATAATCTGTCGCTTTTACGATTTATTATAAATATACATTTAATCATAATATTTCTCATTGTTCCCAGATATAACCGCCTCAAGACGCCCCGAGCCCTACTATGGCAGAGTGATAGGTCGTCTCACCCAATACGCCCACGGTATCCGCGGTACCGTGTACGCAGTCGACGAGAGCACGGTATGCTATACCAAATTAATCATGTACCTATTTGATTGAAGCGCGGCGTTGAGTTCCGCCACTTAGCACGATATGTTTCCAAATTTGGTACGACTTGAAAATGAAATTTATAAGCCAAAAAACACAAAAATCATCAGAGACATATCTACCTTGTCTTGGCAAAGTTCTTATAGCTCACAAACAGCTTATGCTATTTGTATAAAACATAGGTCAGAACTACTGCGATGTACAAGACTTTAGATTAAAGAAACCGCAGTTAAATGGCTTAATTAATTCAGGAGAAATGGACAAACAGACAGGTAAAACTTATTACTTCTGTTTTTGCGTCGTGGAATAGAAACTAGGTTTTCCTTCTACTATTACTCGGTACTATTACAAAAAAGCGTGATGGTCTAGACCAGTGTTTTCCAATCTGTGGGTCGCTAGGGAGGTCGCAAAACTTTCCTAAGGGGGTCGCGAAATCTTATTCGGGTGATCGACGGCAAAAGGGAAATGACAAGAGAAGGATGTGCTCGTTTATTTATAAGTATACAAACATGTAAATCGTAAACATATTAATTTAAATGAATGAAGTTTTTTCTGTATATGTTATAAGGGGGTCGTGAGAATTATTCATCCTATAAAGGGGTCGCGTATACAAAAAGATTGAAAAACACTGGTCTAGACAACCTATGTGACTGCAGATCTTGAAATACTTCGTTCCTGAATGGCTACGCCAAGTAAAGATAGATGATCAGTGGGAATTTGCCTACAACATGTTTTACATTAAGACAATTCGTTCCAATTCAGCCGAGTTTGAGGCATAGCGAATTTAGTGGCGGATCTCAACGTCTAAGATCAGTCATCATTCCCTCATATGATTTGAATCCATAATCATCACCCTTTTTTATGTTATTCGTGTCGTCTGTAGACAACCACCTTTCTGTCTACTTTTCCATTTGCTGTACAAAGCGTGAAACTATAAATGAGTTTTAATAATATGGCCTGACGTGACGCAAAAGCACAGGTGGTTGTGGATTCGATCTCCACTCTAGGAAATTTTAATATTTAAAGTTTTAATTTCCACGCTCTTTTAACAATGCAAAGCGCGGCGTTGATATCCGCCAGTCAACGCGCAATGCATCAAAATCAAAATACGTGAAAAATACGTGCATCAAAATACGTGAAAAATACGTACATCGAAAACACGTGAAAAGTGGGTAACGGTACAGAGTTTCTATAACATAAAATTCTCAGGTACCGTCTGCCTACACTTCCACGTGCGGAATACAGCGTGAAGTTGAAAAATTATAATATTAATAATATTTAAATAAATTAAACAGGTATATGTCAGAGGCTTCGCCTACGATGGCACGGGTCCAGACGCGTACTTCTGGGTGGGAAACACGCCTCAGCCGTCACCGGAAGGCACCCTTGTGCCGTACCCAGAGGATTATGTCAGTCGGTGAGTTTGGTTTTGAGACATTTTTTTTTTTACTTCCACACCAAGCTTTCTTTGTTTTCAGTAACTGTCTTCAGCCCGTACATATATGTCTTCTATAGTGACCTCCTAATTTTATATCTCCGTAAAAAAATAATATTTGAGCCTAATAATATACATATATAGAAACTAGCTGTTACCCGCGACTTCGTCCGCGTTCACTATTTTGGTCACACATAAAAGATAGATATATGCTGTCGCGGACTTTTATTTAGAACTATTTAAGATAAATAATCCTACAGTAATTATCTTTGTGTAACTCCAACGATTAAAAAAGTTTTTTTTAAAATCGGTTTTCCCATCTTCGAGTAATCTGAGGAACACACGTATTAAGAACCTCCTCCTCTTTTGCAGTCGGTTAATAAAATGAGATGATAGTTAGATACAGATTTCCCAATTGTGTTATTATACGAAAAAACCGCATCAGTGCCTTTCAAATTTGAGGGTCGCCCTCGATTTCTCCAGAATTCCATCATCAGATCCTGATCTCCTTATCATGGGACCAATTGTAAAATATACCCTCTCGAACAAAAGAAGAATTTTGAAAATCGGTCTACTCATCTTTGAGTAATCGGGGAACATACATAAAAGAACCTCCTTTTTTATGCCGTTTAAAAATCCCTATAAATTTTAATTTATTATGTTATTCTGATATCGAAGCTATATTACTGCAAAGATTTATGAAAATCCGTTCAGTAGTTTTTGCGTGAAAGAGTAACAAACATACACACATCCGTACAAACTTTCGCATTTATAATATTAGTAAGATAAGAATATTAAGATTAGTAAGATGTAAGCTTAAATCCAGATACTATCAAACTTTTATAAATTTATAATAGAAATTAATCAAAGAAAAAAAAATGACATCAACGAATTATTTCAAAAGCCGCCGTAACGCAATGACAAAACGTCTGTTTGAAACAGCGGTGGTTCGAGTCCCGCTCTATATAACGAGACAAAACGCGGCATTGACTTCCGACCATGTTTGATGCCTCAAGAGTTCAATAGAGAGTGGAGAATTGAAGTGACATAATGGGAACAAAATATCTAGACACTAGATACCCAAGGTTCCCATGCGTACACTACGTGCATGACGCTCAACTTATAATTTCCCTTAACAATAATGAAACAAACAAATATATTTTTTTTTAATTAAAAAAATCCAACAACAATTGTTAAGTTAATGCATTTTATTATCGTTACATTTATCTATAAAGGTTGCGGTGACGTCACTTCTATGAAACCTTTTAGAGGGCTATTTAAATTATACTTTAATGTCACGATACGATACGATAGTTTTTTATGAGTTTTTTTTTCAGTTTTACAATGTATCCTGCACATGGCAGGGGAAGTAGAAGGAACTTGGGAACCTAATGTTCAGTTCAGTTTCATGTTCAGTTCAGTTCAGCTCCTCACTTTCTGCCCAATTGAGTATTTAGTCGCGGAGCTCAACGCCGTACTTTGCGTTGTTACCAAAGCAAAGAAATGAAAATATTAAATATTTCATTTCTTCGAGTAGGTATTGATCCCTCTGATTGCCCTTATAAGCGCGTTTTGGACCCAGCGCCACGACAGCACTCCGCCGTCCTCATTTACAGTCATTCTATTGATTAACTTTTGTAAACATGTTGAAACATGTTGGCAAGGTCGAGTAAATTTGGGAACCTAGTGTTAAGACACTTTCTTCCCATTATGACACCTCTGTTCCCAACTTACCACCATTTGCGTATTGCCACATTATCAAAGCGAAAAATATATTAAATATTTAATTTTCCTCGAGTGTATTGCAGTTGGCGTTGAGTTCCGCCATTCAACACGTAATCCTCCAAATTCTTAATGAGAACAGAGTGTTTTAGCACTAGGTTACTAGTTTCCCTTCACCTACTCTTCTATATGAGGGACATAGCGTGAAGGTAAAAAAAATGCATAAGTATATTTTATACTATAAATTTTTTCTTCTCGGTACGTTCTCAAAAAAAAACAAAAAAATTATTAACATTTAAATTGATTCTACAAAAATTGATGTAAAATCATTAATTTTTTTCAGCTTTACGCTGTATCCCGCACATAGCGGTGTAGGCAGAGGGAACTTGGAAACCTAGTGTTAGGACACTCCGTTCCGTTTCTGTTCTCCTTAATCTTGAAGATATTAAATATTTCATTTCCTCGAGTGGAGAACCCACAACCTGTCACGTTTACAGTCACACTCTTGTACCACTGCGCCACGACAGTCTATTAATCTAAATTTCTATATGCCTTATCAATTCTACTTTTATAATTTCGAACCTGCGATCCATTTTCCAGCAAAAAAAGGAATCCGGAAAATTAATGTTGCCATTACAATAAAATAAGTTTGCGAGGAAAAAAATATAGAAATATTAGTTGTTTGTATATGTATGTGTAAGGAACTTTTTAATGATGGCAACGATGTGTGCCAGATTGAAATCGTGCGTTCCAGATTTTATTTTTGCGCTTGTTACATGCATTACGATGTTTCGAGATTTTTTTTTTTTTAAGAAAATATCTGTATATGATATTAATTTTATTTTATTTCAATAAAAAGTTCTTATTACGTAGTGTTGTGTCACTATAGGATTTGGGATCCTAATAATTTTGAAATTAAACATTTTCGTTTTCTTCGCTCTGGTAGCAAGACATAGCGCGGTGTTAAGCTCCGCCTTTCAAGACGCAATGCCTCAAATGAGAACCACGTGCCCTAACACTGGCTTCCTAAGTTCTATCTACCCTGCCATGGATACAGCGTAAAGCTGAAAAAAAATACCCCAAATCAAATTTGAACCTGTAATCACCTTACTACTTTAATCAAATCTCAGTAGTATTTTCATATAAGTAGTCCCCCAAGTAGAACATAAAACAGAATGGACCAACTGCGTCTATTTATCTTTCTCGGTACAAACAGACCGCCGATGTACTTTCATTGCTATAGAATTGGAAATAATGTCTTACATTGTACACTTGAATGTGCTTAGTTTTATCTTAGAGGAGAAATTACAATTTATAGGCTACAAGAGGTCTGTGGTGGCGAAGCGACACAAATGAAATATTTAACATTAAAATATTATACGTTTTCATTTCTTCGCTCTGGTAAGAAGGTAAAAACGGCGTTGAGTTCCGCCACTCAACACGCAATGCCTTAAATTACGTGGAAAGTGGGAAACAGAAGTGAAGTGGAGTGTATTGACACTACGGTCCCAAGTTCCCTCTGCCTACCCTGTCATGTACGGGATACGGCGTGAAGCTGAGAGAGATAGGCTATTGTAGCCTATAATGATATGTAATGCTATATATTAGTATACGTCTTTAATTATATGTTATTTTTTTACTTGGGGCCTGTCGTAGCGCAGGGACATGCATACGTCTGTTAACACGATGGTTGTGCGTTCAATCCGCTCTCGAGAAAATTAAATATATAATATTCTCTTTTTTTTCTCTCTCTCTCTGGGGTAACGAGGCAAACCGCGGTATTTAGTTTCGCCACTCAATGTGAAATACCTGGAGAATTTGACGGGAAATGGGGAACGGAATGTTTTAACACTAAGTTCCCAGATTTCCTCTGCTAACCTTTTTATGCGCGAAATTCAGCAGAAGCTACAAAAAACGTGCAGATTTATAGTGCTTTTACCTCAAACTGATTAATTTTATTTGGCACAAACATATTACTGTAACCGGCAGGTTGTGGGTTCGATCCCCACTCGAGGAAATGAATATTTAATATTTTCAATATCGGAGTGTCTTAACACTCAGGTTCCCAAATTCCCCCTTTGCCTACCCTGCCATGTGCGGGATACAGCGTGAAGCTGCGTGATTAATTTTATTTCATTTTTTCCAATACGTATTTATATGATGTTTTCGCAGCTACGCTCTGTATTTCGCACGTAATAGGGTAGTGATTTTTTACTCTTTTTGTTCTAATATTTTACTGTATTTTCGGATCATTAAGAGTATTTTTATACAATTTTTGTGCCAAATTTCAATGTCAACTCCAAGGTTAACCGTTAGTGCCTTAACATTTATATCTCCAAAATGAATTGTAAACTGAGCATTTTTTTGTATTAAGTATTCTCCTATTGTTTAACATTATATCGTTTCCACCGTACAACCTTCTTCCTGTGTTTTCCATACATCTTGATATTGGCGTAGTGTATGTGGTAATGTACGCGATAATCAAAGAACAGAAAAACATTGTGGTATTTGTATTTTATATTTCTTATTATAATTA
>DWMZ01001819.1:0-15399 GCA_018249855.1 Eueides tales michaeli
AATGTAAACCTTTACCTATAGATAATCATCTCAATATTAGGAAGTATAATCTAGTGAATGCTATGCTATTGTTATGATATACTTTTTGAAGCGTATGTGTCCAATACAAGAGTTAAAACTTTAAAATATTTTTAACCATATATTCAAAGAAATGGTTTTCTGTAGCACTATGATTTTTATTTAGTAAGTACTATATATAACAGATTTCACACTTTTGCATATTTCTATGAATTGAACTGAATTATTCTGACTCAGTTATCACAATTTTGTATAACACAAAGAAGAAATTTCATAAGTGTGGAATAACACTCACGAAAAATTTTAAAAGTTAATTAAAAATACAATTTATTGGCTCTTACTATTATTTTTTTAATAAAATTATACAGATTAATTTAGCCAAGTTCAAGCAACCTATTATTTCTACACACGCTTAGGCCCACGCGTCTGTATTGCTTACTCGCTCGCGTTTGCATGCTCGCGAGGGACGGAACGTGACAATGAGTCACTGTTTCGTGCGTGCAGTTGGCGTTCATGGATTTATAATACATAATCACGTCAAAAATATTCAGGAATTAAAATAAGTAATCAATATTTATTAAATTACATCAATTCCAATAATTCGAAATGATGGTACTGCCAAATATGACTGAAACATGTCAACGTTATGATATAAATGTATTACGGGTTGGGCCCAATAAGTGTATATAAGCTGATTTTGAAATGTAATTTATTTACGGGAGGTAAGTGAAATACTGGCTCCACACACTCGACGTAAATTCACGGCGTCTTCACCCATCATTGATGAGACAAACCTGACATTATTCTGTAAACACTTGTCTTATCTTGTCTTGCTTGTACGCTTAGTAAAAGCTTGTTGAAACCTGAACGAATATTATAAAAAGGAGAAATATATAAAAAAAAAATTGGTATTATTTTTGTGAAAACTTGTGATTTATGAATTATTAAGAAATATAAAGGTTTATTTATTATTGTATTCATAAATGGAATACGACTTGATACTAACGTATTTTATCAATCTGACCTGTTAAATCTTACGTGGTAAACTGAATGTTAATTTCTTCAAATAAGATTAATATTCTCTACAAAAGCTATGAATACATGAGTATTTATTATTTATAAGTACTCGTTTTGTTTTCATGTCACTTTAGATCTTAATTTTCTATTGCGTATAATTATCACATTCCAATTTCACGCTATATCTCCCGCACATGGAAGGCTACGCTAGGGAAACTTGGGAACCTAGTTTTAAGACACTCTGTTCCGTTACCCACTTTCCGCCGAATTTGAGGTATTACGTGTTAAGTTATGGAACTCAACGTCGCGTTTTGCCTTGTTACTAGAGTGATGAACTGAAAATATTAAGCATTTAATTTGACGAGTATTGAATATTACATTTCCTTGAGTGGTATTGAATCCAAAACCTATTGCGTTTACAGTACATTTCAATGATATTTTTTGCTCAAATTTAGACACAATCGTAATGTTTTCTATTTCCAAGACTGTAAAAATTGTACATATTATACTATTAGTGAATTTTATGAATTATAGCCCCTTATAGGCTTCTAGGTTACGTATTTGATACATTGGTTGTGTATATAGAAATGAATATACTATTCATAATAATATATTATTACTACGTGGTGACGTCTACATTAAAAAAAAGTTTAGCTTTTAAATAATATGAGTGTTGTTTCTGCCCAAATTATTTTTCTTCGCGATATTGAAATTCTTAACTTCAAGCAATAAATAGAAAGTAAATAATATGGTTCACTAATACACTAGAACTTATGTAAAATAATAGTTACAAAAATCATTACCAAGTGTCTGAAAATATTGAAATTATGAATTATTTAGTTCAAAAGTTAAAAATTTACAAATTCATGGTGATATCCTCGCATTTTGTAATTAGCGAGTTTCTCCTTGTAAAAACAACTTATGAGAATACTCATGTGAAATACAATTCTCGACTATGTATTTCAAAAGATTAGAAAGCTGATCGTTTGTACAAAACGACAAAACTGACGATAAATTACTTGGATTAAACCAATATTTAAAGACAAACTCAATAACTGTTTGTATGTTTTGTACTATCTCTACTATACTTATAGACTAATTATTTTGATTTAATAAACAATTTGTACAGATTGCTGTCTTTAAGATTTATATAATTAGTTGTATCAATATACTTCTGGCTTATATTGTACTATAAATTGTATAGATAGAATAAAGCTTTGGTTGTTTTCTAAAAGTGTACATATTTGTTACCTAAATAGGTAGTGCCATTTTATAACGATAATAATTGCCTAAATGTTCCCATTTTTATGTTGATTTTATTGTATAGAGTTTATAAGGCCTCGGTTTTAAAAAAAATGTAGTATATACTTGTTGTAGCTGTCAGTATCAATTTTCTGCGGTCCTAACGATCTGATATGAGGATTTTATATTTAAATAAAATATTAAAACATTACAAAAATGAGTATTTATTTTTTTCCTTTTTTTTTCTTTTCTAAGCTCTTTCTTTGTCTTGTTTACAGTTTGATAACATTGAAATATTTTTTGTTTTCTACAGTTCAAGTAAAGTAAGAATTAATAATAAACAATTGCGAACAAATAATGTGTAAAAAATAATTTTGTAAGTTATTCATTCGTGTCGCAGGGGCACAAGCATGTGACAATAAACGATAGGTTGTGATTTTGATTCCCACTCATTGAAGCATATTTAATATTTCCAAATAAAGTATTGAATTAGAGTAAAGCTGAAAAAAATAACATAAATAAAAGATTTTTTATTAAAAAAGAGAATATAAATCCTAAGTACTTTCATATAATAATAAATATTTACATTGTTGTGCTTCAAGTAGATTTTCCTTTTTAATGAGGTCGGCGTTTAGCACGTTTTTGCTATACTGAGAGCAAAATCCTTTTATTTAGACATAAGTAATTATTTCTTAAATATACCATAACACAGTGACATAAAAAGAAAAGAAAAAAGTTAAAAGGAGTTATAGTTTTAAAAAAGTATACAAATTTTTATATATTTTACATTTCATTATGCAATCTGAAGCTTTGTCTGCATAGTATGCAGTAAATATACGAGTCGACTGTCACTGTGGTATTGATATACTTCCTATTTTCATTCAATTCTAATAGTTTATGGAAAAATTTAATCACCAGTTAATTAAATAAGCCTCTCTGTCTATTATATTCTGTAACTCCCATAGTTCTTTGATTACTAAATAATAAGAATATATTTGGGTCTGTCGTGGTGCAGGGGTACAAGAATGTTACTGTAATTGGAAACGCGACAGGTTTAGGTTTCGAACTTCACTCTTGGAACTAAAATACTTAATATTTTCAATTAAAATGTTTAATATTTTCATTTCTTTGTTCTGGTAACAAAGCAAAGCGCGGTGTTGAGTTCCGCCAACTAACACGCAATGCCTCAAATTAGGCGGAAAGTGGGGGAGTGTCTTAACACTAGGTTCCTATATTCCCTCTACCATGTTCAGAATACAGCGTGAAGCATAGTGAGTAGTAGAAATATAATTATTAAGACAAACTGAACTACGACCATCATGTTCCTTCATAACACACAACGATACATATAAAGTAGGAAGTCGGATCAAATATATAAAGTTAGTTTATCGTAAAATTAAACCCGAGCTTAAAATATCCATATTGACATTGTAATTCGTTTTAAACAAACATCTACCTGACTGCCTAAAGCGGTGCCGTCAAATCCAATAAAATGTCCCTTACAACCTCTGGCTATGTTCTCACCTACTTGTCGTAGGCTGAGGCTACATTAGCCGTTTTAATAAACAAATTTAGTTAAAAATACTGCTTACCTCATTTTATGTAAAATATTTCGAAATTAACTTATCGTAACATAGGTTACAATTAAAATGTATGTTATTGTTGCATCACTTTTATGTTTTTTTAATTATTTTTGTCTTTCCTTAACATACGAGTATATGTACAGCGGAATTCATGTTGCATAGTAATATTTTAAATCGTGGACAAAATCTATATGATAAAATTTGGACAAAGCAATTATTTAAATGAAATACAAAACTTGGAGTGCCTATTTTTGTGCCTATACCCTTATGAAACACGATGAACCTAATCGCATTAGTAAGCTTACACGTCACTGCAATGAACCTAAGAGACGTCTAGACGCATGAAGAATTTAAGTATTATTATCGCTATATTCATTTTCATAATAAGTAATCGTAGATTTCTATCGGAATATATTATTAGAATATAATACTTTGATAATTTGCATCAATCTTTTACTTATTTGACATCCAGCCATACAACATGTTTAAAATTTCATAATGTTTTATTAAGGCGAATAATGTAGTAATGTCTAGCCTATAGCGACATTGTAGTGCAGTTGTAGTTGTATTATCAAATGTCATTGAAATATTTACTGCTTAATATAACCCTAATTCCATTTGACACTATGCAAAATATTTAAGCTATACGTTATGTGATCTCTAATTCTGTGAAGTTCCTCTATATTTTAATCTACTTAAAGACCTCGTCTTTTGTAAAACTATCATCTGGGGGCACGGTAGTTTCCCCGCCATGACGAACCAAGCAAAGCGCAAGGGCACTACCTTTTCTCGAAGTGTTTCGTCGTTGTTTTGAACCCCCATAGAGTTGGTGTCCGATGTCCCCAGATGAGCTTATAGATTTTACCCCTATCCCCTAAAGTGGGGGAGGGGGGTGTGGAAATTTAAATGAGACTCAGCAATTTTATGAGTTACGACATGGAAATTTACACGGGACTGTAGACAGTAACTAACTACTACTACTTACAAGAATCTCTGCCTTAATCAAGAGTCTCTTATCATTATTTACGCCCTTTGATGACGAGGTGGGCAAATCGACTGTGAGTACTTTTACTTAATACGATAAACACTAAAAAGAATCCTAGCAACTTACAAAAAGAACTGAAATCCCACCAAAAACATTTCATTTAAAATTTTGCCAAGTCGAACACATAAGGTTTGCCCTGCAAAAAAGATATCAGATCTCATGTAGAGTCAAGCTTCTGAATCTACATGGCCTAACTCTACCGACCCAAACTTCACAAATTCTACATATCAGTAAAAATGTATGGCTTGGCTGTTTCGATACTTACTTCAGAAACTAAATATTCACATTACCTGCACAACGGTAGCGAAACTACGAAACCATATATTTTTACTGATATATAGAATTTGTGAAGTTTGGGTCGGTAGATTTAGGCCATATAGATTCAGAAGCTTGGCTGAGATCTGATATCTTTTTTGCAGGGCAAACCTTATGTGTTCGTCTTGGCAAAATTTTACATGAAATGTTTTTGGTGGGATCAGATAATTTCTAGAACGTATTGTCATTTCTAGAACGTATTTTTAAAAGCTGTCATATTCTAGGCAGTTTCGGGCATTCTTCCTACAATGTGTGAAGATTTCATGAAACGTTTTACTATCCTACTTATATCATTTTTGATTCTCCATTCATCAAAACACATCACGTCAATGGAACTCAATGATGTATTTTATTCTTTTACCCAAAAGTAATTATTGTGGTTATAGTTAAATATAAGCAATCGTTCACATTATTTAATGGTCATACCACCTTAATTTCAATTTAATTATTACTTTAGTAACCGAGAGAAAACAAGACAGTATGAAATTGATTAATTTAAAATAAACAGAGCTTATTTAATCTGATTTTAATTAACAAACAGGCGTTGTGGTTTTGGGTGCGAGTCTGATAAAATGAATGCCGAAACCTCTCAAAAAGTGGATATACGATGTAATTTACTTAATTTTTATGATATATAGACATATGAGGGTCAGACATTTTCGCATATTTGAAGCCAAAAAAGAATTTCCCCAAGAAAGATTTTCTAGTCCAATAGACAGTGTCACTAAAGTCACGCATTCCTTTAATTATTTAAAAAATATTATATATTTTTAAAAAATAAAATTTATTTTTTTTACTTTACACTGTATTTAGTTTGTCACTGAATATGCAGCGAGAACCTCCACTTTCCATTCGATTACTAGATATTCCGTATATAGTTTTAAGTTTATCGTGGAGCAGGGACACAAATGTATGACTGTAAATGACAGGTTGTGGGTTCGATCCCCACTCTAGAAAATGAAATATTTAGTAAATTCAAATTAAATATTTCATGTTTTCATTCCTTCGCTCTGGTAACAAGACAAAGCGCAGCGTTGAGTTCTACCACTCAACACCCAATAAACAGAGTGTCTTGCCACTAGGTTTTCCCTCTTTTTACCTTGCCATGTGCGGGTTACAGCGTGAAGCTAGTTCTAATTTAGTGACAACGGCCGGTTTTGTATTCACTGAATCTAAGGAACCCACACCGTTTGAATGTATATACATCACTCACAGTTATATAACATGATACTTCGTTAATTAGTACTTACACTTAAAGTACGTACATACTTACATATAGTTACAATGTTCCTACAAAGTTTATCTTCAAGTCATGGCATAAAGTTTACGTATAGTTTACAATACAAAATCCTATATAATATACAGAACGATTTATCACGTAGTGGAACAATATCAACTTTCGCTTGACATAGTTTAAATTATATTAGTAACCTAGTACAAGTAATTGAAAAGACATCCATTGTCTGAAAAAAACACAAAAAATACTACAATAAACTTTATTTTATAAATATTTTAATTTATATTTTATAACAATTATTTATATAAACATTATAAAATATTTGAGGCCTGTCGTGGCGCAGCGGCACAAGCGTGTGACTGTAACTGACAAGTTCTGGGTTCTATCCCCAATCGGGGAAACGAAATATTTAATATAACGAAATATATAATTTAAATATTTAATGTTTCATTTCTTCGCTCTGGTAATAAGGCAAAGCGCGTCGTTGAGTTCCGCCACTCAACACGCAATGCCTCAAGTTCGACGGAAAGTGGGGAACAGAAGTGGAACGGAGTGTCGTAACACTAGGTTCCCGGGTTCCCTCTGCCTACCCTGCCACGTGCGGGATACAGCGTGAAGCTAAAAAAACGCATTTAGTTGGCCATTTAGAATAGACTAATTAAATTTACGTTTTCTATGTCTATTTTGGACCAGATCCGGCGTTGGCTATCTCTACTCAGTAAATGTCTCCTCAATAGGAATATCATACATAAATAAATATCATAAGAATATTTTTTCTTACAAAAGTATGCAAATATAACATTTGTCAGACTCTCTGAATAACAAGTTTTTTCTACATTTCAACTTTTTTACTGGAATCAGTACTGAAGACGACCTACAATTTACACCTCAATGAAGTAAAAGTAAATTCTGAATACAAATTCTACTTAAAACCAACTCAATCAAAACTTTATTCACCTGTTGACAACTTCACATCGAACGCTCTACCACTCGCCGAGTATTTTCCAACTAATTTGCAAGGCAACCAGGTTTGTATCGATAGTATTTATACACTACTTATACCATCTTAAAAAAACAATATCTACAAGCATTTGCTTATAAACTAGCGACCCGCTGGCGGATTTGCCCGCTTTAATAACACTATTTTATTTACTAATTTCAACTACTTTTGGTTCTGATAAAATTAACAATTTTAAGACAGTATATCTACATTTAAAACTAATATTTCTGTCAAATTAATAAAAGAAATTTAAAAAAATGACAAAATATTCTTAATTGACATAACTTTTTTATTTATTAATCAATTTTAATAAAACATACACAAAATGTTAAAGAGATTGCCAAAATAAAATAATGAAAACTGCACTTAAATCTGGTCAGCCATTTCTGAGATAAGCGCATGCAAACACATAGACAAACAGATAAAAAATTTAAAAAATGTCTATTTTGGGCAATATTACATTAATAAATGTCATATATAAGATTTTTTTGTAATATATCTTTTATGTACAGACAGTGATCATTACAAATTTATTATAAGTAGAGATATACTTATATATATTATGTGACATTCACTTTGTTTAAAAATGCGTGATATGTCGATTGCCACTGTAAGGCCTATTATTAATAAGTAAACAATTTGTATAGCCATCGCGTGTTAAGATTGAACTAGTGATCCCGGCGTATTAAATGAATAACTAAAACCAATTTATTTATACAGCGTTTGTAAAATACCACAAGCTTACGCTTAGGGATTCTTTTACAAAGAAAAAAAATATTTTTATTATTTTCTTTCTTTATTAATAGTGTTGTTAATTATATTAATAGTGTTGTTAATTATATTAATAGTGTTGTGATAATCAACAGTAATGTGAAATTAAGAAAATTGGTAAAATTGCCTTAAAAGGTAAGAAATGACGGTTACCAAAACAGACGGGACTCAAACCTCTTTTTAATATCAAAAAAATTATTGAATAACAAATAAAGGGAATCCCTTAACCTATACGTTAAACTGTGCAGTTTCGTTAACTACATGACGTCGGTTTGTCCTAACACTCGTAGGTCAAGATTGTTTTCAGAAGGCAGGCTTTGAAAGCTTAAGTTTACTAAGCTGCTCAAGCTGAGCTTGGCACAAAGGGGTTGTTCATAGAAGCATTCTGCATTAGTGCACAAGTGTAGGTGAACTGAGGTTCGGTGTGCATCTGGTAAATTGAGTCATACTAAGACTATGCACAGCTTTAACTTTAGCGTTTAGAAACAACGTGTGAACAATAAATTTAAGAGCTATAATAGATAAGCCGGATCTTCGGCATCAAAAAATAACCTAAAATCTATCAATACTAAAGTAATGAACATCATGAAATATTTTTTACTCAACTCTTAAGGACGATTTTTATTTTATACACAAGTAGTTAAAATATCCTTACACCTTAACCATGCAACCTTAATTTCGCCCGTATCCAATCTTAAGGCACGAATTGATTACGACTCTGTACATGGTATGCTCAGTGTTTACATTGAGATTAATAGTATAAGAAATAGTATGAAAAAAAAAATATTGTGGCACTATAATAATTAGTGTATAGTGAAATTGTAAAGCTTTCGAACAGGTTTGTCTATAGTATTTGCGTACCCGCACAGTAAAAGCTATTATATAAATATTTTCTATATACCAACTTGCATGTGAGCAGGACAGACACAACTCGGGCAGAGTAGTACGTAGATAGATGTCAGATATCATTTTTCTATAAATTACAATTTTTGCGAGCTAAATTAAACACATTCCCAAAAATCTTATGCCCAAATTTATCAAAGCCAAATATTTTTTTTTAAAACTAGGGGGCTCCACCCCCTGCTCGCTTAGCTCGCCAATAATATCATAACTTTTTTATTTAAATCGTGATATAGAAAAATCTCGTATATTTAATATTATATTATTGTATAAGCACCCTTATTGTCTTAAAAATGCAATCACTACGTCTAGTACTGTCACTGTGACTATTTTTAGTATTAATATTATATACATCACCGATTTAGGCAATATTTTTTTATATTTCTCTTAACATATTTTTTTCATTTTCTAAAATATATTGAGATGCAACTGTCAATATATATTTTGATTTTTAAATGTTTCATTTAAAATGTGTAACAATCGCGAAAATCAAAGATACTATTATGTCAATATATATTATTTTTATTTTTTTGTCCTTCTGACCCTCTATAGTTAGGTCACTTAATACGTAAAATCTACAAGAGCCACAGCATCAATATCATCAATAAGTGTATATCGGCTTCATGCTACGAGTATATCGCGTACATAGCGCGGAGTAGCAAAGGAAACTTGAGAGTCTAAGTGTTATGTTACCTTGTTCCGTGCCCCATTTTCCGCCGAACTGGAGGCATTGTGTGTTAAGTGGCATAACTTAACATCGCGCTTTGCCTTGTTACCAGAGCGGAAAAATGAGAAAAATATATTAAGTATTTAAATTTAAAATATTAAATATTTAATTTTCTCGAGTGGTCACATGCTTGTGCCCCTACGCCACAACAGGCCTATTATGTTCAATATAATTTTTGTTTGCAGGAATTATATATGTAAACATTATTAATATATTTAGATAGTTTAAATATGTAAAGATTTTGCCCTGAAACTTCGTTTTTTAAACAATTAAGAATATTTCCTAACATAATTAAGAAATTAATCACTGTGATTATATCATATTTTCTTACTATACCTTGATCTATTATAAATTTCCACCGTCGTCCAGTTATTAACTGACAAGAAACTCGAAGAATTGATTGTTTTAGAAGTAAATAATACCAGACGAAATAGAGAAATACAAAGAATTTTTAATAACATTGAGAAGTTCTCCACTCATAAAGTTAGCTAACTATTAAAATATTAAAATTTATCATATTACTTCTAATATTCTTCTTTATTATATTACTTATAAATTTTTCTACACAATAAATTGTCATCGATATACAAACAATTTTATGTATTTTATTAATTTTATTTTTTACCAAAGTTAAAAGAAGCCAACTGATCACAATGATCTGAAAATTCATATAAATTATTGAGTTTTCTCTTAGATCAGAATTTATGAAAAGATTATTATTGCAGGTAAAGCTCTAGATATATGTAGATAACATACATAGGTTACATGAATTTAGCAAATACCAGAATCTAATATAGATATTATCTATTAAATTAATATTAAAATTACCATATACAATTCCTTGCATCTAGATAACTTTACAAGTGTCAAGTTTTACCTGTTTTAAAATAGTTTAAAATTTTCATAGCCCAGTGTGTGGTCTGCTGGTTTCGATGCCCAACAATAGAACAATACAAAATACTTTAATAATATTCCAGTTGAAGAATAGCTAATAATAGGATTTTTGTAAGAAATAATTTCTACTTATTTCTTACAAAAATCCTTGTGTATTTTCATACAAGGAATTTTCTGTCCCCTCTCAATTTTCAATTAAATCGTCATTACCTAATTAAAATTAATATTTACAAATTCCAAACATTCCAAATTATACTTACCAGTGGTCTATATAGCCCTAGTATTGGCTAAGTTAGATTGTACATAGTTAGATATTATATGAGCAATCCGTTTTTCGTAAAAATAGGACATTCTCTAAGAAGCCTATCACATGTCAAATTATTTTTTTTTTATGTTACGAGTAATTACAATATTTAGATCAATTAAATTTTTTATACTATTATAATTATCACTTCTTTAATGGATCTATACATAAATATATTGCTTACTTATTAATATTTATATCTTCTACTATTATAAATGAAGAGTTTGTTTGTTTGTTCGTTCTTTTGGTTTGGTAGCCCATATTTTGGGGAAGGCTATATTACGTGATGTTAAAAATCTATAGGAGTGGAAAAAAATAAAAAAAATATTAAGAAAGCCGGTCAAGTTACATGTGAACTACGAGTATATCGTTGAAGCTATAGAAAAGTCCACAAGACCAAATGCAAAGCCGCATGGAGACTGCTGTTTTATAAATATAAATTATCAAGGTGTCGTCTACATACGAGTATACTGTGTGGAGTAAAAACATGTATCAAATATTATATGAATTACCAATTATGATTTTACTGTTTTTTTTTAATTAGGTAAAATAATTTAATTTAAAATAATATCAAAACAAATCGCGTTATATTGAAACGAAATAATATCAACATTATCAAGCTTCTCAAACTATAATTGTTTACAGCCCTCTGAATATTTAACAAGTGTTTTGGGGTTCTTTAATAGGGGACGCTGGACGCATGAGAATTACTTTTAAGGGACCTTCTGTAACAGCCTTCCCTTATCTTTTCCTTTAAGATTAGCTAAATTTATGTTTTTAATAATGACTTAACAATTTAAAATCAATTGAAATTTTTACATGTAAACTTTCAAATGGGAAATATCTGTATGTTTCTCAGTTCTCTTCTATCTTGTTGTTTTGCTTCAATTTGATATATAGACAGACAGCTGTTATGACAATAGTATTGATAAAAAGATTGAATCTACATACCTGTGGAAGAAATTAAAGAAACTTACACGCCGACAAGTACGCTTAAGTGGCCATAACTAAAGATTAAACCAATTTTAGGTCATATCAGTTCGCATGGCCCATGTGGAGGAAAAGGTAAATGACATTCTGAATGTCAGAAGCTTGATCCAGTTTCCGCGGGAAACATTCTTTGACATTATACTTTCATGTTATATATGTGTAATTAATATGCATATTCAAAAAGTAACAAATATACATTTATATTACTTTTTATTAGTTAGCTATATATTAAAATGATATGGACGTATGTGGTCATTGTTTTCGTACGTGTGTCCTGTGTATTTAAGTGAAACAGAAGTTTCTTGGTGAGTAGAATAACACTGTATTAGTAACATAACATTAAGATAATGTTTTCTTACGTAACTAAGGCTTACCTACTATTCAAACAATAAATTGCCGCCGCTGCAACAACAATGTTCGAGTGAGTATTTTTTTTTCTTTTCTTTGAAGCTTCACTCTGTATCTCGCACATGGTAAAATAGGCAGAGGGAATATAGCGTTAAAACGCTCCAAACAAGTGTCGGAACTCAACGCCGCGCTTTGCCTTGTTCCAGAGCGAAGAAATGAAATTTTGCCTGCCTACGTTCGTTTGACTTATTTTTTCCATAAAAAAATATTACATACATTTGAGTTGAGATCGAACCCACAACCTGCCGCGTTGACGGCATTTGACATTGAAAACTAAAATTTCAGGGAAATTTATAAAAAAATTAATTAACATTTTGTCGAACTAAATATTTTAAGCTGACGTAACCTTTTTATTTATCAACCAATTAAAATAAAACAAACATTAAATACTAAGTGAAGGTTACTAAAATAAAATAGTGACAACTGCATTCAAATCTAGTTAAACGTTTCTGAGATTAGCGGGTACGTTTGTAACGTGAACTTCTGTGCATTTGCACAAATAAACAGACAAACAGATACAAGTTTAAAAAATCTGTATTTTGGGCCCTATTTACATAAATAAATGTATAATTATGTTACATTAATAAATGTATCTGTCTTTTTTTAAATATATATTCCATGTACAGACCGTGACCAGTTTTATTATGAATATAAATTATAATGAAAGAGGCAAATGGAGTGATATACTCGTAGATGAAATATAGACAACAAGAATAAAGAAACATGCACTACATACAAAATATATGTTTACGTAATACCGAGAAAAATATGAACACACAAAGGATGTTCTGCCAAATGTATTATTCAATAATTCAAAGTAAAAAGTGAGATACAGTTGCATCGACTGCAGAGTGAAGCTTTTACTATTTTATTAACATTACAAGCTTTATATATTTTTAAAACTTGAGCAAATAACGTATTTATTCATTGAATATTTTTTACAAGCTTAATAAATTAAATATTATATTTTTTTTGGTTGAACGGTTTCCATAAAAGTTTGATGAGGAACAAAGTATTCTATTAAAATTATCAGAGTAGGCTGACATCAGGGTCAGACACTATTAATTCATAATTATATCATTTATAGGATATATGTCACAAATATGTACGTAGTTCTTCCTTTGCGAATAATACAAATTACAAACTATTATTTTATTTCGCTTCATGCTTCAATTCTGGCGGAGAAGGCAAAGCGCTTGGAGCGGTACATCTTTCGCCTCGTCCACTGTCGACCGCCAAACGACTAATCCAATCGACTTATTCTATACTAGCTGTGGCCCGCGGCTGCGCCCGCGTACTACTCGATTTATTCCATGAAAAAACCTGACTTTTAACTACCTTCAGCACCTTAATTCTCCTTCGCATAAATCATTAAGCTAACTCCATTCTCTTCATCAGAAAAGAATGGAGTTTTTTTACATATAGTTTTTATACATAGCCATAATATACAATTTACTTAAGAATGAGTAAATTATATATAATTGGTATTTTTTATTATACTTAAATATATATTATTGGTATATTATTTTATTTTTGCAATTATCGTAGTTTTTGTATTAAAGATTTACTAAGATGACATTATTTTCACTGTAAAATTTAAGGTAAATCTGACCTGAAACATTACTGACTCGCGAAAGAGCAACATAAAGTTGTCCTTGGAAAAAAAAACCAGTCCTTAAGTCACTACCAGCGGCATTAAGAGTGTTTCCCGCAGGGAAGTGAGTACTTTTAAATTAGACCGGAATATTGTTAGATGAAGTGCGTGATAAAAACACGATTTCACCACCACCACACCAATTCATTTTACTAGCCCTCGTCCCTCAATTTAAAAGTGGCAGAATTTGTCTGAAATCACCTGAGAATAAAAGTGTAATGTTACCCATTAGCCTGTCTCCTCGATGAATGTCCCGCATTGGTAACGTTCTATCCACGGCTTCTTAATGAGACATAGGAGGCTCAACCCATACGATAAAGCAGCAATCCAGAAACAATTTTGCTTTGTCAGAATTTCGTGTAACAAAGCGTGTTGTTGTTTCTGTTCTGTCTAAATCAATTTTGATTTTAAACATTGTGTGTATCCTCTTTACGCCAGGAAGTAATGTGGCAGTAATATATAAAGATATAGCATCTTGTAAGAGCAATCTTCTTTTGTGTTCTTAATTCCGCTAGAATTGCCTTTGTCAGATAGGTTCTTCTACTTCTACCTCCTGGAGCATGTAAGAAAAACAGCTTGCCTTCGTTACTTAAGGAACTTTGGACCCATTACTACATATTTTTCTTTTGTTCCGTTTTTTGGATGCGCTCTCATTAACTATTGTAGTCAACTCTTTAAGATGCTCTTTAAGAGAACAGGTAAACCGTAGTCAATAAGAGAATTGTCTACAATCGAAAATACAATATCCTGTATAGAAAAAAAGAGACTATTAATTGCATTTTAATCTGTTGGTTTGATATTTATTGCCTTCCGAAATACGCCTAGGAGTACGAAAAAAATCTTGTAATAAAAATGTATTGTACTTTTCCCACAATCCTGAAGGATTTGAGATGACATGTATTTTACTAACATTATATCAAATCACTCAAGATTGTGGCGCTAGGCGATATCGTCTTCAGGTAGCCGAAGTGCCCTGCAAGTAACTTGAAACGAAGGACGCTCTACCACTATCAATAGTTTTTAAAAATGAAAAAGGAATTGGTCCCCGAAGAATGTAAAGCAACACGCGCAAATAGTAACTTTACCCACTATCAGGATGCACTCTGCCAAGAGCATCTGGCCACAACATTTTTTTCCTCTAACACCGTTTTATGTTCACTTTCATTTTATGGTATGGTTCTTTGATTATGGCGTTCCGAGCGTGCCAGTTGAGCACATATCACTTCGCCAGTGTCACGTTGAATGGAGAATACACGAAGGAGGTTGTACGGTAAAAAACAGATTATATTACACA